>PRKT01001240.1:62582-85093 GCA_003671525.1 Saccostrea glomerata | reverse complement strand
CCCCCCCCCCCCCCCTGTTGCTACGCCCCCTGAATATAAAAACTGAATTTAGAATGCTTAGTCCCATTCTTAAACTGTCAACTATATGTTACATAGGTTCTGTTTAAATTATTTCATAAATAGCAAATTAATTAAGACGACAAAATAGCCCTCTAGTGATTCTAACCAGATGTACAATCTGCCTACGGTGAAATATACAATCAGGCACCAAACGGTTTTATTTGTCAATCTGAACATACTGTGACTTTCTTGATTTCAGTAATTATCGATTTTAAAAAAGATGTGTTCAAACTTCAATCTTTGATAAAATACAAAGATTGAAAAAAAGATTTATTTAATTTTTCGTCATTGAAAGGTTAATGAAGAATGCAGTCTTGACCAATTCATGTTCCAATCTCATTATTTTTTTACTTAAATCAGTAATTTTTCAATAAATATGCTATGTTAACTCTCAATTTTGAAAACAATTCATCAATTTTAAATAAGTAGCTTGATGATATAAATCAAATGTGTTAACGATGACATTACTAAAAACAATTAAGTCAAAAATATTTTTTCTTTAAAGTAAAAAAAAAACTGTTCTATAACCCAGTAGTTATATTTAATTTTAAGAAAAAAACGTTTTTTTTAAATATAAATATAGTTTGATAAAAGCAAAAGCATGTTGTTTGTATTTTTTCTATTTTCTCTCTTCCTGTTTAAGATTTAGGATTGAGTGAATACGTTGGAATAATGAAACCCTTTCCTACTATACGAAAAATCCGGTTAATGTCCACGTTCGAAATCGCTGAATCATTCTTCTTCTCACTAATGCTTCAAGCTGGACTGATTTTATTCAGTTGCATTTGTCCCAAGGACATTTTTCGATTGTTTTTTTTTTTTTTGTAAAATATTTTCAGAAGACATTGAGAAACAGATGGTTTACAGCGGAAACTTAAGACCACTTATTGACAAAACGTGCATTCCATTTTTAAACATTTAACGTCGAGTATGCTAATATCAGAATTTCTGATTCAAAATGATGTAAACATCATGATACTGTACAGCATTCACTTTTTTTTTACAGCTATGGGATAAATATGTAGGTATTAGAAGTTCGCTGTCTATCAACAATTCTCAAGCTGAAGGACATGATGCGATATTTCTGCATTTACTTGATTGTGAGTAATAACTTTGATTCATTTTTTCTTTCAATTCTTGTCTATTTCTCTTCGCGTTTCGTTTGTAGGTAAAGTCGTTTTAGAATCAGATTTAAAAAAACCCATCCATGTACAAGTTAATTACCTCTGTGAAACCTAGCTTATTTACGACTATAATTGTCTGAGTGCTGATTAAAAATGGCATCCTTAGAATCTGTTTACTGATTATCTGCTACTTTTGTGTTTCATAGTTAACTTTAGCGTATAAATTAGACCCATACAGGTATGAAGCACTAATAGTGCTGCTTTGCGAAATAATACCTTAAAACTTTTGATATCATCCTTTTTTCATCAAGTTGTTTAGATGAGAAACATGCTCTTATGTACCGAATGAGCTTTTAAACAAATCTAGATAAGTTAAAACAATTAAGCTTGAGTTTGCTGTACGTATTTATATTGTGTCACAAATTTGTTTGAAATTCGGTTTTTTCTTTTCTTGAGATGAGGAAAAAGCCCGGCTTTAAGTATTTTTAGTACTTTGATTCCTTTACTTGAGATGAGGATAAAGTTATTATCGAATCTTATAAAGACGAATAAATGAAACAAATTTCAATGGACTTCAACTGAGATATGGCCTTCAAACTATTTATAAATATTCTATGGTCGAATTTAATTTAAATCACATAGACTTTAAATAAAGCGGTAATAAGGCAAAATTGTGCAGAAACGTACTGGAATCACAGGTACATGCCCTCTAAATCTCCAAATTTCCACAATATTATTTACAATAGATGATAAGCTTTTCAACACGTGTAGCTAAAAAACCTATACTTTTGAAAAACATTTTTTTACATTTCAAATTATTTCAACGTATATCAGAAGATAAACTTTACATAATTTCACAAATTAAAAAAATATAGTTTCACAGCATAAAAAACCAAATAACAGAATTCCAATTTATCGAAATGCACACTATATAAAAAACTGAAATATGTATATATATATTCATTTTCTGGGGGAAAATTTAATGGCCATTTAATTTGCTAATGTGTATGTTTATATCGATAGATCTATATGCGTATGTTTTATATCTTTAGATCTATATGTTATGTTTAAACTTTAGATCTACATATGGAGGTTTCCATGGCAACGGTAGACATATTGGAACTGAACGACCTCACTGCACAACTACAACCAGTGATCGTCCTTTGAGGAAAGTTTCAGGAAGATTGTCCCAGCCATCTCCGAGAAACAGCCTGGATAAAAAAAACATGCGTACAATATCAATATGTCGTCCCCGACTTCGTTCGGGGCGACATAATAACTCCTGAATTTTTCTCATCAATAACTCCTGAATTTTCCCCTTCAATTCGAGCATTTCTGCATTGCAGAGAGCTGATGCTGTTATGAGAAGATAAATCATGTGTAAACTTTCTCAGTTTAGCGGAATCATGAACATTTTCGGCGATATGAATGTTTTGTATACAGTGGTGATCAAGGCTTCGCGAACCTGCAGGAGCGGATCAAAGGATTTATGAATGAATAAAAACTATGGAAATGACGTACCAATTTTTTAATTTATACTTGCACTATCTAATGAAATGAATAATATACAAGTGATAGATATACAAGAAAACGCGAAATGATAATAAATGCAGCTGACAATCGTTATTTTTTTTTATATAGATAAAATAAAATATTTATAAATTCAAGAGACAAAACAGAAGGAGAATGAATGATGGCAAAATATCACATGACGGGAACTGAATTTTATGAATGAAAATTTTAAAAAGTTACTTGTAAGTTGTATATGTTATATCTGTGTATTCTACTTGGTTGTGTGCTTCAAAAAGGGGGGGGGTCGTCTTGAACATAGTAAATAGCCATAACGTTTGAACGGTAAGTACTAGGGCTTTTATATTTCAAATATGTAATCCTTGTGAAAAGAACTTTTATTGGATACGACGAACTTTGACCCTTTGACCTAGACCTTGGAGAACACATGTGTACATCAGAATCTTTTTTTATGTTTCGTTTCTATGGCAACTGTGAGCGACTCATTACAATTATTTTGAAAGTAGAAATCACTTTGACACATTGCAAGGAATAAACATTGAAAGTTTCAAAACGATTGCCTGAGTAGTTATTGAGAAAATCGAAATTAAAGAATTTTAACTTTCACCTGGTTTCCATGGCAATAATCGATTATTTGAAAATTTTAAATGCGAGGCGCACAACTACAGATACTAATCATTAAAATAAGAAAAGTTTCATGACGAACGTTTAAGGGACCAGAGAGAACACTCTCGGACAAAATTTGTCGCTTTTTACAGGTTTCCATGGCAACGGTAGACATATTGGAACTGAACGACCTCACTGCACAACTACAACCAGTGATCGTCCTTTGAGGAAAGTTTCAGGAAGATTGTCCCAGCCATCTCCGAGAAACAGCCTGGATAAAAAAAACATGCGTACAATATCAATATGTCGTCCCCGACTTCGTTCGGGGCGACATAATAACTCCTGAATTTTTCTCATCAATAACTCCTGAATTTTCCCCTTCAATTCGAGCATTTCTGCATTGCAGAGAGCTGATGCTGTTATGAGAAGATAAATCATGTGTAAACTTTCTCAGTTTAGCGGAATCATGAACATTTTCGGCGATATGAATGTTTTGTATACAGTGGTGATCAAGGCTTCGCGAACCTGCAGGAGTGGATCAAAGGATTTATGAATGAATAAAAACTATGGAAATGACGTACCAATTTTTTAATTTATACTTGCACTATCTAATGAAATGAATAATATACAAGTGATAGATATACAAGAAAACGCGAAATGATAATAAATGCAGCTGACAATCGTTATTTTTTTTTATATAGATAAAATAAAATATTTATAAATTCAAGAGACAAAACAGAAGGAGAATGAATGATGGCAAAATATCACATGACGGGAACTGAATTTTATGAATGAAAATTTTAAAAAGTTACTTGTAAGTTGTATATGTTATATCTGTGTATTCTACTTGGTTGTGTGCTTCAAAAAGGGGGGGGGTCGTCTTGAACATAGTAAATAGCCATAACGTTTGAACGGTAAGTACTAGGGCTTTTATATTTCAAATATGTAATCCTTGTGAAAAGAACTTTTATTGGATACGACGAACTTTGACCCTTTGACCTAGACCTTGGAGAACACATGTGTACATCAGAATCTTTTTTTATGTTTCGTTTCTATGGCAACTGTGAGCGACTCATTACAATTATTTTGAAAGTAGAAATCACTTTGACACATTGCAAGGAATAAACATTGAAAGTTTCAAAACGATTGCCTGAGTAGTTATTGAGAAAATCGAAATTAAAGAATTTTAACTTTCACCTGGTTTCCATGGCAATAATCGATTATTTGAAAATTTTAAATGCGAGGCGCACAACTACAGATACTAATCATTAAAATAAGAAAAGTTTCATGACGAACGTTTAAGGGACCAGAGAGAACACTCTCGGACAAAATTTGTCGCTTTTTACAGGTTTCCATGGCAACGGTAGACATATTGGAACTGAACGACCTCACTGCACAACTACAACCAGTGATCGTCCTTTGAGGAAAGTTTCAGGAAGATTGTCCCAGCCATCTCCGAGAAACAGCCTGGATAAAAAAAACATGCGTACAATATGAATATGTCGTCCCCGACTTCGTTCGGGGCGACATAATAATAGTGGAAAACGGAAGACCTTAATAAGAAACAGAGTAAAAACAATATGTTCCCCAACTTCGTTTGGGGAACATAATTAGATAAATTGAAAAAAGGTATAACATTTATTTATTTCAAAGTTTCCTTTAGAAGGAAGATAAATTTAATGAAGATTATAAAACACAGTTTAAATCACTTCGTTTTGAAATTAATTACCGGTATTTGTTTTCGTAAAGTAGTGTTTTAGAAATGCTTTCGGTTGTTACAAATACATGTATAATGTTCAAATTCAAAAATATATAATTTAACATCACTAAAGTCACGTTATGTCCAGATATAAAAATAAAACCGCTTGCTTCCTGAGTGTATATTTCAAGTTTAGTATATTGTACATTTGGTTAGAGCGACTAGAAAGCTATTTTTCGTCTTAAATGGTTATTTATGAAACCATTGAAACCGTACCTATGGAACATATGGTTGAAGGATTATGCATGCTTAATACAGTTTTTTCCTTTTTTTAAGGAGGAATGCCACACCAACTTTTTATTTTATAGATCTCTGTAGAGTCAACCTTTAAACAATGGTTTCAGCATTAAAAGGCCGATATAATTAAGCTCTTAATTATTTTATATGAATATTTTTGTTTTTTTCAAAAGAAAATTCGAAAATTATTTTTATCCAAATTAGACGCTTTCTTGTAAAAAATATTTGCTGTAAATGAATGCATCACATGAATACCTAATAAAATATGAAAAGAAAAGCTGTTTAGATATTATAAATAAATATCATTTATGAGAGTAAATAGTTTTATGCTGTCGAATGATTTAATACTGCAAGTTGTGTTCATATTTGTGTTATGTTCAACATATATATTGTTTATATAGTAAATTAGTTGTAACTGTAATCAATTACAAGGGCCTATTGAATTTTTCCCCACTTGGAGCCTCAGGTTCAGTGCTGCAATCTGATTGGTCGAGAGTTGGCGTCGCTTTATACAATTTGTAAGACAGTAGACATGTTTTGTAGAGGAGGCTGAGAGATAATTTTAAAACCCTCCCACCTCTCCCATTTTTTATGAAACAGAATTTGAGCTATGAGCCTTTGGACCTCACCTTCTGCCACTTACAATGATTTTTCTAGTCATGTATGTTTGCATATAAGTATTTGGAATATTGTAATTTTGATGTATTATACCACTTATTGTGTTTGCAAATGTTATAGTTACAAAACTTCTAATATACAGGATTGTAAGTCTAGACTTGTACATTTTGCTAATGCCTGTAGATTTTAATTGGTCTTAACCGGTGTTTGCTTGTCACATTTTGGTTTTTGTATATACTAGCTTGAAATATATCAAGCCTTAATAAACAACAATTTCAACACATACATGTGGTAAGTTATAGTATTCTAGGCTACTGTTCATTTAATTTTTGCTGGGAAGAGGAAGCATAAAAAAATATTTATGAAAATTAAACACATTATTCGAATATTTTTTAAACTTGTGATTACAATCTTCTTAAAAAACCAGTCGCAACTTGGGAGAACATGTTCATTAATCATATTTATAAAAGAAATTGAAACAAAATGGCAAATTTTGGAGAAATTAATTTTTTTTTAATTTTGGCCAATCCCGATCAAAATTAAGGACAATGGCAAGTCACGGTTATCCGGAGAAAAAAGGTTTATATCATGGGTTTATTCACTTATAAAACTGTGTTTGAGAGTGATCTCCCGTGTTACGTGAAGAATTCTCTGTGAAATGGAAACCAACAAAGCGTAATTTACAGAGGTAAACAAAAGCACATGTGCTTCCTTCAACGGGTAGAATCATCTCTACAGCAAGAAAGAAAAACGGTGATTGTTTTGTTGTACATTGTGTTCAGGGACAGACAGTAAACAGTGGTCAACAGACCGTTATTTACCGTACACCCATGCTGGGAAGGACAATCACAAGATATGACAAATGCCGAAAACCTGTAACCATGAATGAGGTCGTGCGAAGGAGGCTCCATTGACATGTAGTAACTGTAAACAAATATAAAACAAATGGTAAATTACTAAACATAAACAGTCAAACAATCTTTACCATTATGAATACGAATTAGATTTTAAGGGAAGTAACTCTAAAATAATGAACAGTGTTGGTAGATCTGTGTCATGTTTCTAAGTTTGTGTTTTCAGTCATGATATCTAGATATTATTGAAAAAGGATACAATAATGTATATAATATATAAACATTCTGAAATGACTGGATTTTGGAAAAAATTATGGTAAAAAATTAAGTAGGTCCTTTTTATCAACATTTTACATAGGAAATGCATTGAGGATTGTAAAAACATTGATTTGACAAAATCTAATAAGGAAGGGTGGCTTGGTGGGTTAAATGTACCATAATATAACATGTTTTTTTTATCATTAACTGTTCAAGAGTTCTTGAAAAAATCTATACAAAAGCCAGTAACCTTGCCAATGTCCTTAAACTGATCCCAACCATAATTCTACAATTACTGGAAATAAGTAACATTTCCCAAAGAATCCTAGTCTGATTAGTTGTTATAAGGGTTAAGACATTATTGAGCATGACAATAAAATAGATTTCTTCATTGTAAATACAATTTGCATTTTATTCATTTTGTGTTAATTTTGATCGGGATCAGTTTAATTTTGATCGGGTTAGGTCTAAATATTAAAAAAATTAATTTCTCTAAAATTTCTCAATTTCTTTTCAATTTCTTTTAAAAATATGATTCACAAACATGTTGTCCTTAGTTGTGACTAGTTTAATGATGTTTTTAACCAAAGGTTTAAAAAATATACATAAATAATGTGTTTTATTTTCATTAATAATTTTTTATAAAAAGAAATTAAAAATGCTAACCTATGGATATAAATAATTTTTTACATTTTCTTTGAAAAAATACCAAAAAAATTAATATAAAATAATTAAGAGCTAATATCGGCCTTTCAATGCTGAGAACTATTGTTTAAAACATCTATGAGATAAAAAGTTAGTGTGGCATTCCACCTTAAATGTAATAGACCTTGTGTTACTTTCAACATTTCTATTATCAATCCATAGGATATATATGGAGGTCTCGAAATCATGCTTTTTATCATCAGTTCTTGAGAGGAAAGGAATCATGAGAAACCTAGTATACGCCTTCTTGATTGTAAGTAAACTACATAATTCATGCATGTTCTCCATTATAAATCTGTCTAGTCTTGGAATATATATTATTCTAACAAAGGTATCCGATATATTTATTAACCGATCCCTGTATATAAATCTTAATTGAATAATACTGATTTGTGACTGAAAACTTACTAAATAAAAGATCTATGAATATGTCTAGGGCAAACTTCTTAACTAACTCAAACAAATTTGCTTGTGATTAACTATTATGATTAATATTTTTGGGCATACAGAAACTCTTATGATCAGATTTCATTTAAAATCGCTTCTGGAGAGTATTTCCATCCAGAAATATCATCAAACCGTAAGTCATCTAGGTTCCCAGCTTATACCTAATATGCAGCTAGATTTAGGATTCCCGTACATACACCAGCCAGAGATTCGGGAGAACGATTATGCTGCCACGTTTAAATCATAGATATCGAATCTCAGGATAAAATGCAAATTTTCCTTTTTTTATTCACACTAGGAACATTTATATTCTTTTAAAAATGGGAAAATATAAATGGATGTATTGCTTATCTTATCATATAATTTTATTTGAATTTAGAATTAAAGCATCTTTGATTTCGCTGCACAGACAGAGAGACGTCAAGGACTAGTTTGACACGCAATTTCTCTGCATTTGAGTTTCAAGTCAAGCTATTATTTCAGCCTTTAAAATATGAAAATCGAAATAAAACAAGTGTGATCCGACTGAAGTGGACACATATTTTTTTTTTTTTTTTTTTTATAATTTAACATGTAATATTTTATAATCTTATTAAATTGCAAAAGCAAAGCCATGGTATAAAGGTGAAGTGAGGCCTACCAACACAGTTAAGTACTAGAATAAAAGGCGTGGCCATTCTAAAACCTCAAACGTTTCAAGAAATCCGCTTCATTATAAATTCAAGTTTTTAGCTCAACTGAGCCGAAGGCTCAAGTGAGCTTTTCTGTTCAAAATTTGTCCGTTGTCTGTCGCTGTCGTTGGCGTCGTTGTCGTCGTAAACTTTTCACATTTCTATATTCTTCTCAAGAACCACTGCGCCAATTTCAACCAACCTTCCCACAATGTATCCTTGGGTGAAGGGAATTCAAGTTTGGTCAAATGAAGGGCCAAGCCCTCTTCCAAAGGGGGATAATTATGAATTAGGCTAATGAAAAATTAATGGCATCTTTTAAAAAAGACCACTGGGCCAGGAAAGATGAAACTTATGTGGAACCATCCTCGGGTAGTGTAGGTTAAAATTTGTTCAAATCATAACCCCCGGGGGTAGGACTGGGCCAAAATGGCCGATCAAAGTTTTACATAGGAATATTTAGGAAAACTTTTAAAATCCTCTTTTCAAGTACTTAAAAACCATGATTAGTGTCATTTATATGGAATCATCCTCAGGTAGTGAAGATTCAAGTTGGTTTAAACCATGACCCCCGGGGGTAGGGTGGGGCCAAAGTGGGGGTCCATGTTTTACATAGGAATATATAGGAGAAATCTTGATTTTTTTTTATCTCAAGAACAATTGAGACAGGAAAGGAATAAGATATATCTAAAAAGTCTTCCTCTCAAGAATAGTAAAGCCAGGATTAGTGGTACTTGTATTTATATGGAAACATTCTGAGGTAGTAAATAATTAATTTGTTCAAATCATAACCCCCAAAGGTGAATCAAAGTTTTATATAAAAAAATAAAGGGAAAAATACCAAGAACAAAAAAGCTTTGTTTAGTAATATTGGCGTGAAAGCATCCTCGTGTATTGAAGATTCAAATTTGTTCAAATCATTTCCCTTTCTGAAAAGGAGGGAAACAATGGGGAATCAAATTCAAATTATTACAAAATAATATATAGAAACAAAATGTTTAAAAAGAAATCTTTTTATCAAGAACAGCAGTCATATACTGTGTTGATATGAAGGCATTCTCAAATAGTATTAAAATTGATGCCCCCCCCCCCCACACACACACACACACCTCAGTAAACTTTGAGTTCTGATATGTGCTTTTTCCTACCTGATGTTCTCAGGTGAGCGATGTGGCCCCTGGGCCTCTTGTTAAACATGTGTAGTTATTGATCTATTTCATAAGGTGTTCTCAGCTGGTTTCGCGCAGTTGCTTTATTAATGAATTTATTAATTTTAAACATGTCAAGTGGAAAACAGTGGATGTAAGTAAAGTCACTTTGGTAAAACTTTGCAGAAACATAATACATTCCTATGCTAAAAGTTTAATCTTTATTCGTCTTAAAGGCAAAGATTTTTTACCGGGTGGTAAATACAGTTTAGGGAGGGGCTTATTTTGTACAGGTGTGAATGCCCTGGAGGCTAGCTGTCTCTCTGTTGTCATCTTCATCTGTCATCTTATCACTATACACATGAAGATATTATTACACAGTGAAATACCCCAGGTGTCAAATTTACCTCTGTTGGGATTTTGAGACAATTTAAAATTAGTATTAAAAAGTTTTTTTTTCAATTTTTTATTGATTCATTTTTGACTGTTTAAAAACAAACCTACCTATTTAAAATATACTATGATTTCATACTAGGTATTCAAATATTAAAACAAAGATTGTTTTAGATGTTATTGTGTGTGTTAATTTAAAGAAAACAACTTTTGTAACAACCAAATTAGACTTAATGCATTCATCCCCAGGATCCCATCTATTAATTAAAGAAAAGAGAGCTGTGTGAATGACATTTAACACAAAATATCTGCAGTGTATAGGTCTATTTTAACCATAATAAGGCTTTGTCACCATGAAACATGCTTGTAATTCTCATTTGAATAAAAAGGAAAATGTAAGTGACCCATGATTAGAAACATTATTTTTTAAATTTGATTACTTTACACAGTGCTGCTCTGAACTTTATCAATAAAATTTCCACTTTATCATTGAACATATTAAAAATGATATCGAAATTTCATTTGAAAAAAGATTTTGTACTAAAGTTTAATTTTTTGTCTTTAAAAATGCATATTATATTATCTTTTCAAACACTAAAGGTATATTTAATTCATATATTATCAATCTATAAAATTTCATAGTAATACAGTTATTCTGTATACCATGTTTAGTAAACATGAAAGGATCAAAAGGTAATTAGAAGGTACCATGAGTCCAAACAAGGTGAGCAGGGTATACACAGGGAACAGTAAGTAACTGTCAATCAAGTTCCAGCATCTAATGATGGACCTTCACTCACTTGATTGACAGGGCTACCAAGACCAGGTATTTTTGAAGGCGGTGCTTAAAATCTGTGCCTATAACGTATGTTATTCAAAAATATTTAAGGTGGCTCATTACATCCACAGTTTATTTTAGATTTCAATACAGCACCACTTAAAACTTAAAAAAATATTTGGAATAAAAAGTCCACTTTCAAAAGTTATCTTTCCTAATTACCCAAGACTCAAAACACGAAGGAACGTTTGACATTACATCTAAAATTCAGAACAAAGCTTTAAATTGCCAGAGTATACATTTAAATCAATAAAGCAAATATATAAACTAACACCAACACAGTAAATAGTGCAAGTCAAAAACTTTTTTAATTTCAACAAGGTTCAACAAGGTTGTAGAACTCGAATTTCCTCCATACAAACATGTCACCGATTGATACACAGGCACCTGAATTTTTATCAATAAGTCGCTAAATAAGCCATATATCAAAAAATTCTACCCCCTCTATATAAAAATTTATTTATTTAGAAATTTTTGAAATATGGCTTATTTAGCGACTTATTGATAAAAATTCAGGTGCCTGTGATTGATAGAGCTCACTGCATGCATCGCTATGAAATTGACATTACTTGTTTGGCGGAGATTTGACTATTGTTTTCTTTTGTTTCAGCTTAAAAGCAAATCTTCTTGGTTTAGGCATGATGAATCAGTTACTTTGTTTTCACTGTTCATAACACCGCATGTTTCATCTATTTTTAAAGGTCAGGGTCATATTATAGAGGTAACTGTACAATTCGTCCCCAGAGGAAACCGGTCGACACAATGGAGGTTTATTTTTTTGTGTAGTACGTCATCAAAAAGTGGTGTAATGAGCCTCCTTAAATTGATATTAATTTTCTCAGAATATTTCAAACGTATTAATTTTTTCCTATGGGCTTCCTTAACTTAGCTTTGAAGTACATATCTTGTAAAATAAGATTTCACTTGGTGATTTACAGTACATCTTCATTGGTGAACTAACGATTAAGGCCAGAAACCAATATATATGAATATGAATATATGAATGAAAAAAATATAGAATTATTTATTTTCGTTAAAATTGCTTGCATGCAAATATATAGTTAAATTCTTTTTAAAAAGATTAAAACAATGTTCAATTCAATGTAAAATAAAATTATGAGCAGAATTAGATTTTGATCTTAGTTGTATGTTCTTTGTAAAACGGATCGCTTGACTCTCTCTCTCTCTGACATAACATCTTACTTAAAACACATCAAGAATTCCCTGTTTATAATGTCTTTACATAGAACCCATTGAATTACTTAAGCATTGAATTCATATTTTGGGATGTCTTCGGCCCTATAACACACCTGGCCGTGCCGACAATTGAATACCGCGCGTTAGCGCGCTGTGATAATTTTTCGGCACGGCCAGGTGTGTTATAGGGCCGAAGACATCCCAAAATATGAATTCAATGCTTAAGTAATCCAATGGGTTCTACATGTATGTAAAGACATTATAAACAGGGGATTCTTGATGTGTTTTTTAAGTAAGATGTTAGATCTATGTCAGACATCCCAAAATATGAATTCAATACTTATTTTTACTTTTTTTAATTTTTCCTCATCATAATTTAAATTTCGGTAATCTTCGATGTGAATTTAGCGCCTTTCAAAAATATGCCAAGAGAGCTATTGCTATTCATAATGCCATGTTCACTGAATAATCGTTGTTTATTACTTATATTTGCATTCTTCGATTTTTTTCAAGAATATCAGAGGAAATCCTAACTTACATAAGGACGCGGCTTCTTGTCTTCAGTAAAGAAAAACATACGGCCTTAAAATCAGTACACCTGATCAATGCTCCTTTTCTCTAATAAATCACAAACAATTTATAAAGTATTTCCCTCTCAAATATATTTATCTGGATACAAGCAGCGCCGTCATCACATTCTCTAATTTTTGTTTTGATGCAGTTGTGACGTCATCGATCAACGTTATTAAAAACCCTGTGACTAAAATTAATAATTTAACAGTATGACAAAAAATGAGAATGCCTTTATAATGATTATTTCTCCAGAATGCTTTTCTATGATTTTTTTTCTTATTTTTCTGTTTATTTTTAATAGCTGAAATCATTCTTGAAATAGATATACTAGTTAAAGAAATTTTCTCTTTCTGAATGTTATTACCCAAGTGTGAAGAGTTATCGTTCTTTGTACAAATATGCATGATACGAAAAAATTAAAATATGGCAGTTCTCTAAAATTTTAAAAAGTTTTATTATACAATTAAATACAAATTTTAATTTTTAAAGATATAAATCAGCAATTTTAAATATTCTGAATTTCTTTTTGTATATTATTAAAAACTTATATCTATTCCTCTTACTAAACATTCCATAGATATACTTCTCAACACGGTATTGAAGTGTAGTAGAACTTGTTCTACACGAGTGTGATAGAGCAAATGCACTCATAGCAGAAGCAGTTGATGGCTACATGTTCATAGTGGGAGAGAGCAGTGGATATGCAAATATAAGAAATTATGTTTTTTCACCGTAAAATCGTTAGAGCCCCCTCCATCCCTTTAATTAACAAGGTATCCTTGCTTATCATTACCATACAAACAGTTTGTCTTAATAATACCAAATGCCCAGGTGAAGACGTTTTAGAACAATGAATCAAATGTTGTTGTATAATAAATAGAGCCCCTTCCAGCAAAAATAAAAAAGTAACGTAGGGATCACAAAGAATTTTTGCATTCTCATGCGATGAACAATAGACCCCTTATCCAAAGTAAAGTTGAATCCCTCATTCTCCATCAGCATACGTTAATATCGAGATCATGTGTTATTGCAATGTAATACCTAGAATTCAATGCAAAGTTTGGATATAAAAATTGTTATTAATTTTATGAGCATTTTAAAAATATTTTATGTATAGCTTTCACGTGAATGTTTAAGCAAACTGTAACCTGTGTACCAGCTTAAAGCAGTAAAATGTTTTCCCAAAGTGATAAGCAATAAGTGAAATTGTTGTTTTATCACAAAAAATAAAAGTGTGCATAATACTCACTTTTACCGCTCTCGTGAGCAAGAACACTAGACATACATGTGTAAGATGTCAATGTGAAAGGTAACATACAAAAGTAATTTGCATTTTATAGTACACATATTATTGCAATTTGAAAGATAAAGACGGAATGGATCTACTAAAATTAATTAATAATATAAACAAATATATAAGTTCTACACTAGCGCATTTAAAAACTTTAATATCTTTATAAATAAAGAAAATTATTATCCGTCCCATTTTTTCTCAAAATCAATACCAGTATGGTTTCTTATTATTGCTATAATACACAGAATTCCCCATACCTTGAATCATGTGTTTATACCGACTCATACTTACTGTTTATATTAAGTTTTCATGAAAAGCAAATTTTGTTCTATCTATATATATATAGGTAACAATATGTCCTCAACTTGGATAGGCGTTTTAATTGTGACAGCTGCAGTCGGTAAGTATTACAGAGTATCTGCATCATATCCTTACCTGATATCCTCAAGCATGTCCTTATATACATCCTGGAATCAACTGTATTTTTCTAACAAAGTTAAACATGAATACAGAGCAATAAAAATCACAGTCACTATCTAACATATACATGTATCCAATAAATGGCTATGTAACCTCACATACTTTGTTATTTTAGTGGTTCAGGGCCAGGATCCTGGAAGTGTTCATTAAACTCCTACAGCCTTCACAAAAGGCCAAACAACAAATCTCCATTTAACAAAGGGTGAAATCATTAACTTCGACAAGAGAATTACAGAGGTCGGAGCTACCTTTGGTATCAATTCAACGTTTATTTGCCAGACACCCGGGCTCTATGCATTCACTTATTATGGCCTGACTGAACAAGACTGGGAGCTCTGGGTTGAAATGTATAAAAATGACGAACTTATTTTTATCTAGAATATTAATTGTTTTTCTTGTTTTATGAAATAAATTAGAAGCAACAGAATCCATAATATTTATGAAATTCAGACAACAGTTGAAGGATCGGGGTTCCCTATAATTGGGACTTTTAAAATGAGTGAACTAAGGTCCTCATTATTAACTATATTTACGTCACCTGTAATAACATGTCCAACAGGACTATAGTTATAGGGTGAAGAAGAACATGAACACGATGGAGGACTATGTTTCAGATACTCAATATTCAGGCCATGTTGAGTCCTTTTTGTAATTGAAAAGTTTGGAAGCAATAGTCGATGTATATTTGTAGGAAATACAAGGTGTAGTCTTTAACTTGAAATATGGTTGAATACAAGATTGGACCCTTTTGTGATTAAGAATATTACTTATATTAACCGCGTCAATTCCTTTATTTGCATATTGAAGTTTAAGGAAAAGACGGATCGTAAATCAGTAATGTCGGCTGACCCCTACCACGTGTTATGGTCATATATTTTAGCTTAAAACTCTGTTAAATCTTATTGTTTATTTAGATATCATTGAATGGTTCAAGATGAAAACTTCAATTTCTTTAATTCTTCATTTTTTCACATTTCCGGTACCCTTAATTGCACTTATTCTTTTCAAAGTCTAAGAAAACAATATAGACATAAAACAAAGCACAGCTCATATACAATAAGCTATGTGAAAAGATTCCATGCAAACAACAATGGATAGAAATAGTACCGTAATTTGTTTTTCATTAAATAAAGCTCCAAATAAATGGAATTGCTTTTTCTGAAAAATAAAGGACAGTGATTTGTAGCTATATAGTGTGTCATAAAAATATTTTTACTTTTATTCAAGTACACACATACACAAAAGTTTATGTTGAACTAACATATTTATAACATAGTTGTTTTAAAATTTTCTGTTCAACATCAATGTTACACAAGGAGCTATAACAGGTAACCAGAAAAGGTACAGTAAATATTATCACTGCCTCCGTAAAGATACGAGTAATGATTTTTTATAGAAAGATAAACGGATTCTCCGTAATGCAAATCAAGAACAGCGGAGTTACTTCCGGGGCCATAGCCTCCTGATGTATGGGCATAAAGGGAATTGATGTATTTGTAATTATGGTAGAGCTCGACCCACTCTCTTTCTCCTTGCTGGGCAAGGGCGTGGTAATGGAAAACGTAGGTTCCAGTTGTCGGGGCTCTAAAAACACCGGTGGTGGTGCTATAACCATTTCCATTATTGAGGAAAACTTTATCAAAGACAATCTTTGTGTTAGAACCAGAATTTTCGTTCTTAGCAAGACCGACGGAGAAAGCTATGTCCTTCTGTAAGTTATGACCTATAAATTTGTTCATAAAAGAAAAATAGGAATCTTTCATTACAATCTATATGGAAGTATTTTCCAACATAGAAAATTATCTATCTATTTACAACTTTTTATGCCTCAAATGAAAGGCATACATTCGTATTAAAGCAATATGAGCTGCAGCTTTTTTTGTTGCAATATTGTGAATTATTCACAATTTTGCAACAAAACAGAAAAAAAAAATCACATTGATCAACTTCTGTTGTTCATATTTGCGATGGAAGAACTACTGTATATCCAGGTTTTTTTTTCGCGAATTGGCACTTTTGCAAAAAAGTGGTAGATAAGTATAAATATTTTGGGTAAGTTATTTTTCACGATTGAAAATTTTTGTATATAAAATGGTTGTGTTTTGATGTCACACTATAGCCGACATAATTTCTGTGTGTTTTATATTTTGCGAATGAAAAATGATCGCAAAAAGTGCGAAAAATTGTTCATCGCGAAAAAAATCGGATATACGGTATTTATAAGCTTCGAATAAATCAAAATTACCTTACTGTCGTCCTGTTCAACAATGATTTTTTATTTTAAAAAAAGTATATTGGATTGTATATAGAAGTCTTTCTTCTTCTTTTTTTAGTCTAATTTTGCATAAAGGTTAAAGTTACATAAAAATTTATCTTAATAATACAATTCAACAGCAAAAATAAAATTTTCAAAAATGCAGCTCATATTGCTTTAAGTTGTAATTTAATAAAACATTATACATATTTTATATTCTTTAAAATTGTTTGATTTAGAAATTTTAGAAAATTATGACAAGTTCAATTGTCATGCTGCATAACTATGAAACATATACTGTGGTTTCATCAATTATCGTTGCCATCAATTTTCATGCATGGATTTTGTAAAACAGATGTATTTGAGGATATATTATATTGCATTGTCTATACAAATGAATAACTTAGTTTTCTATTCAGTGAACATTCATTTTATGGATCTGCCCATCAACGACTTCCTCGAAAATTGGTGCTCAACGAATACTGATGAAACCACAGTATATACATGTTGTTGTGCAAAAAATTCGTAGAGCAAACTTAACGACTGTTTTGGGGAAATTGTATATAATATTACCACTTCCATGAAGAGATGGTGACAGAAGTGCTCCGCAGAAAGTTGTATAAAATTCATCTATGTCTCCATACAGTCTGGCATCTCTACCAGGTCTAGCTTTTATTCTAATGACATCTCCTCTCCTAAGGTGGAGGATTACCGTGTTGCCGGCGTCAGCAAAATCTCCACTAGTATATCCGTAAGAAGAGACGATGTATTGATAGTTATGAAACAGCTCAAGCCAGAACTCCTGTCAAAGAACAACAAAACCTTTGATATTCGAAATCTTAATTATGATGAGAATAAAATTGGAAAAAAATATCTCACATTATTTCTTAAAGAAAAGTATCAAAGAAATCATGGAAGTTCTTTTTCAAATATACTTTAAAAACGATTTACCAAATGCTTACATGGCCATTATAAGCCAAAGAATTGAAGTGAAAGACGTAATTTCCCTCAACAGGGGCAGTTAAAGTTCCTGTAGCTGAGTTGTAGCCGTTACCGATATTTGTAATGGGTTTGTTGTAAATCAAAGTTGATCCACCGCTGAAGGTTGAATTAATGGTTAGGGCTGCTGAAAATCCTACAGGTCTGATAAAGTTGTCCACGACCAGTTCTAAAAATAAGGATTCATTTCAAATTGAGAGTTCTCTAAAACAGACAACTCATTGAACTCTGTCGAAAACAATAATGTTTACTGTAGTGCTTATTGTAATGCATCAGAAATTCTATGCTACAATAGATGGAATATAATAATGAATATAATCTACTGTAACTAAGCAATCATATCAGTATATAACTAGATAGGGATATTCCAGGAACTATGGAGACAACATTTTTGTTATTTATAATCTTAATAATTATCAGGAACATTAATATGGAAATTTTAATCTTAATTGATAAAACGTTTCAAATAAGTACACTCTATATCACGATCTGTACATAGAGAACCAATGATTATAAAACAATCGATTGGAATCAAGTTAAATTCAAGTCATTCATAAATTAATTAATTACGGGAATTTCACCCTGAGAAAAAAATATAGGAAATTAAGCATTAATAAGATTAATGTATCAAAATGATAGAAATTCTGACGTAAATCATGGACTGCTTTAGATTTTTTTCGGCCTGCTATCGCACCAACCATCACTCCAAATACAATACATAAGTACAAACCAGAGTTGTCGTCGGCAAAGAGAAGTTCCCCAGTAAATGTGGTGTAAATCTGATCTGCCCGTCCATACAAAGTATGTCTGTAGTTATTGTTGGCTTTCACGTAAACTTGGTCGTTAACATTTAAATGAACTATGGCGGCATTTCCTGCGTCTGCATAATCATTACTTGTGTAAGCAAAGACTGAAAAGGGAAATGTCATACTACAAGGTTTGTCAAAAAAGTTCATGGAAAATGACGTTTTTGTCAAAATAAATGGTTCAAAATATGATTACTGTGTACCAAAATATTAGGTATGAAAATCAAATATATACATATGTGGTATCTCTCTATTATATAAACATACGAAGAACAAATATCTAATTCTGAATGAAGTTTGTCTGAAGTCAGACTCAGAGGTCAATACGTGACCTAATCACACGGCGCATAAACATAAAACGACTTGCTCTACTTGCCTTTCATGTATAAAAATGAACAAAATATGCAAGTAGAATAATAATTATTTTATTTACAACGTTAACAAGTATTTCATACAGTTTTTTGGCTATCGATTTAACCTGTGTACATGTAAATGGAGAATATACGGATAGAAACTAGCTTTTGTTTACAAGTTTTATGTCACTTATTTTCAGCTGTACAGTCTCTAACGTTAATCCTTATTTTTGGGGTAGATTTTAGTTAAATCCTCACGATAAACTATAATTTTTTTTATCAAATTCTACTTACGATAAATGTGTAAATCTGTTGGAAAATATAAAAGCATTCAAAGCATTGCAATCACGCCACGAACAGCTGACAAACACCTCGGCGCCGTCGTAGTTCAATGTAAGCTTTCGCTAGTGTCCCCGTGTTTTGATTACATCATAAATATGCCTTTAGTTATTGAAATCATAGGTTAAAAGTTTTTGATCTTAAAAACTTGATTGCAAATTAACTAGCACGGTCAAGTGTTTCCATCCATCGGATCATGCATCCCTTTCTGGCGACCGAAATTCCTCCAACTTTTTATCAACGATCTTCGGACGTGTTTCTTGTGTCTTTTCAGTATTGATTATCAATATTCACGAATAAAAATATTCCCAGACAACAATCTGTTCACTATTACTGATCACAAGTAGCCTTTCACAAAATAGTCCCTTAGAAATAAAATCCTAAGCCTAATGAATTCGAAGCGTAACCGCCATTCAAGCCGATTTACACCTTGTGTCATTTTTAGCTCTAGTGGTCAGAGACCAGAAGAGCTTATGCGATAGTAATGCGTCCGGCGTCCGTCTAGCTGTCTGTCTGTCTGTCTGTCAAGCTGTCTGTCTGTAAACAATTTCTCAAAATGCTACTCCCCCTACAGTTTTGATCTGATTTCAATATAATTGGCACACAAGTAGACTACACTAATATGCATAATTCTATATATCGGTTTTTGATTTCGATGAACGGTGTTGCCGTGGTTACTAAAAAAAGAAATTTCTGTGAAATTGTTTCAAAATGCTACTCCTCCTACAGTTTTGGTCTGATTTCAATATAACTTGGCACACTAGTAGACTACACCAATAACATATAGAGTCTTAATCAAGGATCATTATTATATTTATTGTTGTTGTAAAGTTTCAATTCCTAACTGCTATTTTTCTCTTCCTTTGCTCTAAGTAAAAACCAGTAGAGCTTCAGTCTCGACAGAGACGCTTGGTTCAAAATCTACGATGGACAGTTAGTGCAATAATTTATATTCGAAAATATTCAATCGTCTGTCTCAAATGTATATATAAGTGATAAATAACAAGTTTATAAACTTCAATGGGAATTGAAGTGGGTTGGTACGTGATCAAATCTTCTGAGAAAGCCGACGGCCTTCACAGGATTTGATCACGTGACCGACCTACTTTAATTCCCATTGAAATTTATAAAATTGTTATTTATTTCTTAAGTAAGAATATTTTTGTTTTTATTGTTTGAACTGAATATTGTTGTAAAAATCGCGGTCATTAAAAGGTCGTCGACAGTACGCACGGACCAGGGGTAAAATGTCATACACTTTTAGATAAAAACTAGTTTTTTCTTTATTAAACGAGAAAAAGCTTTAAAAAATTAGATGTATCACAAATATAGCAGCTATTATAATTTTTTGATACCTTTAAAATCGCTTACTATATAGACAATGAGAATATTACGCGAAGACCGCAAAAAGTATGTTTCAAAAATGGAAAGAAAAAGCGACATAGGTCATCCAAAGAGGACAGCATCCGCTTATATAATTATGGTTTAATATGATTGAACCGACGTTATATTCAAAATATTTTTCAAACAACTTGAAATCATTGGAATATATTTTGTCTGTTGATTTCTAATTGATGTAAACGATTTTTCAATGATTTGCAAAATTTTTAAGATAAAACCAGAAGTGGAAAATTACTGTTATATGATGAAAATATGGTATCCTTATTGATGTCCTTAATATTAATCTAGCGTCGTCGAACTGGCCTTTTGAACCCTGGTTTATATTGCTGACGCTCGAAAATCATCGGGTATATTGTTTTGAATTTTTAAAATTTGATTAATTATGGTTTAAACATAATTATTATTGCACTAACTTGGCAGTGTCACTTGATATAGGAAATTAGCGCGTGTCTATGAACATGTGATAAAAATTCAAAATCCATACTTTGAGATTATTATGAAGTTATTATTTTGAAGTTATTTTGAATTAGCGTTACGTCAAACTGGTCCGTGCTGCTTGCATATACAAAGTTTTTTACACCTATAATGTTCATAAGTGTGCATTGTATTAATAATTTATATTTTTATAAAAATTTTGGTCTATATTAAGTTATTATCGTACTTGCTTGTCACTGCAGGTCTTATTAATAAAAAAAAAACATTTGTCCACGAACTTTTTGGACAAATCTCGTACATTTGTTCATTTATATTTAGAACAGTTTTTAAAATTAAACCAATTGGACTTGTACAATATATACACCCTGAATATCACACATAAAACTTTAGTTTAAACCATATTTTATTTGAACATGACGAGCAAGAAATACAGGCAAGAAGTACAAAGATCAAAAAGGATTCGGAAACAAGTTTCAAAAACTTATACTAATCCGTTTCCTTATTATTAATGATAAAGATGACAGACCCTTTTTAGGTAGTTACAAAACACGGTTTTAAGATATATTACAAAATATTTGAGATTTACATACATATTGAATATGAAATCATGTTAACTTAGACCAATGGAACACGTTCTAGTTATTCGGAAAGAATCTAAAAGATATACAATATGGATGCGAAGAAAAAAAAATGAACAATAGAAGGTGATTGAATTAACGTAGAAGATAATTAAAGAATAAGTACAGGTGCAGTAACAAGTATAAATACAGATTTGGGAAATATAACAATAAAAGATTGGGGAAATAATGAAGAAGGAAAAAAAATGAATGACGCTTGCTACATGTAGTTGACAGGATGTACACAGGAAGTAACATACCCAAAAGAGAAGGAGTAGTGAATATTTACTATGGGAAAAACTACTCACACGAATCTTTTCGTAGCTACAATAAATTTTTGGACAGATTTAAAGATCAGAACGTTATCTGCCAATGAAAGATTTTGGTCACCAAATAATAATATATTGGAGTTGATATAATACGGAAGAGTATAGATAAATCTATCTCTGAGATCTTTGAAATAAGGACAGTGTAGGAGAAAATGTTCAGAAGTTTCAATCTCACCACAATTACAG
>PRKT01001240.1:11654-58347 GCA_003671525.1 Saccostrea glomerata | reverse complement strand
AGACCAGTCAAATAAAAATCGAGTTGCTTGAAGAAACCTGCAAAAATTGGGGAAGGGGGGGGGGCAATCGGGCAATGTCCAATGAACATTTTCAACAGTAAAAAGTTTTTTCAAAAATTGGGGAGCAGGTCCCCCTACTGCTACATGTATGTTCCTTCACAATCCAAAAATGTCATCAGATGTGCTTATGTGTGTAAGTGTGTGTGTGTGGGGGGGGGGGAGATACATAAGGTAGCTTTATTTTCTGTAGTTTATTATATGTTGGATGATTATAAAAGGAGGGGGCTCCACTGCCTCCTCCTTTACGTTCATAAACCATGAATTTCATATGCCATTATTTACAATTTATTCCTAATTTTGAGGAATGTGTTCCCAGTATTTCATTTGTCGGAGTAAAGCTCAACCGAGCTTTCAGCATCACACGTGTTTTTACTCGAAATTTTATAACCTACATTTCGAGAATGTACTCGACTTAAAACTTCGGATTCGAATTTGGAGTCAAGATTTATAACTACGGATTATTTTTAGCCGAAATCCATATTTTCAAACTAGCCAATGTTGATCATCTACTTGCAAGATTATTTATATTATTTTCAAGGCGTCAAAAATACTGTGGTTTATATGTAAGGAATATGTTTTATCATTTAGTAGAATTGCGGTTTTGGCATGTGGTATTTTGCGCAGATATTACATGATACTGTATGGAATATTTTTTTCTTTTGAACTTTTTTTTGTTTAAAAATGTCGAATGTGTCTATTAACCATTTTGATTAATTAGATAACGTGTGAATCATTTTTGTATTAGTTGTTTATTTCTGGCACAATATGGCTTCCACACGTCTTTATCCATAATCGCTAAAAGCTGTAGAAGTTCACCCAACCGAAAATGTCCACTAGTACTGAGACTATACTGTATAAGAAAAGAAATGATTTCTTTTTCTTCTTTTCCAAAGTGAACTTTCCTTATTTGTAAAGTAATATTCCGCTATTACCTGTTTATGGTATTGCGAGTAACAAGTTGCATAAATATACTTTAATGTCATCTAAAATGTTGGTATCTTTTTCTAAATCATGTCATTTCTGTTCGATATAATATACAAGTAATTCCTATTCGATTAGTTGTGAGTCTTCGCGAAAAAAAAAGTTATTTGTATTCGAGAATTCATCACCTTCAAGTTGTTATTCTATTCGAAAATTTGTGTTTCCTATTCGATAGTTTTGTCACAACTATTCGATAATAAAAATGATTTTTATTCAATAATACCGTGTAGCGGGATTTCTTAGCGGGTGTAAAATTTGGCCTTTTTTATTGCTCAAAAGTATGCCATTATTTTGGTGCAATTTATTTTAGCGGACACAGCGTTTCAGCTTTTTGCAGATACACACTTAGAAGAGAACTTACTATTTTAGCGATAAAAATTTTAGCGGGCTACCATCAAAACGCCAAAATTAGCACCCCGCTAACCTTAAATCCGCCAGTGTATACGGAAATGTAAAACTTGTCATTCCTATTTAATTGAGTTTACAACTAGTTCCTGTTTTATCATATTTCCCAGAACGCAATTATTGAAAAAGAATAAGAAAAACATCGCATACTGTGGAATCATCAATGTTCGTGGGGGACCAATTTTTGTGGATTTCGTGGGTCACCTTTATCCACGAATTTACATCCCCACAAATATTTATTTTGTCAACATATTTATTGATTGAATCTTCTGTATATATGAGTTACCCACTAAATATGTCCCCACGACCCAACAAAATTTTGCTTACCCACGAACATTAACCCCCACGAATTAAAATGATTCCACAGTAGGAGAGATAAAATTATGCAATAAGATAAGAAGTTTTTCGAATAGGAATCGTTTTTTTTCGAATAGAAATGGATGCTAGAATGTTTTCGAACAACAACTTCACTGCATATAAACCAAATAATTATCGAATAAGAAAGAGAAAATTATCGAATAGGAAGAGCAAAATTAGCGATTAGGAATCGCATGTTTTTAAATATGAATGACATCGAATAGGAAACGCGTGTTTTCGAAGAGAATGATATTTTATGATACATGAATCATACTGTCACATTTCCTCCAATGGGAATAGGAATTTATCGAACACAAATTACAAATAATTGAAAAGAAATGACAACTAATTGAATGAGAATCACATTGTATCGAATAACAGTGATACTTTTAAGAATAATCTCATTCTCAAGGTTATGCTCAGAAAACGATCAATTTTTAAGCCGAGACAGGCTACTGACAGATGAGTTTGTTACAGGGATTTCACCAACCTTGTTTAAAGTCAGCATTACTTACATCCTATGGTCGGTATATTGATATTTTTTACAAATATAACCTATCATTGGATTAATTTTGGCCGATGTGTTTCATTCTAATTTTTCGGCTATTAATTTTGTTAATTTTTTATATTGATTTTGAATAGATGGCCAGGGATGTTCCGACTACCTGATCAATATATATAGGGCGGCTTACTTTCTAGACACCAGATCCCCAGGATTTTTGTTTTATGCCCTATTCAGAGTTTTGTAGTTATTTATGGATGCTATGGATTTAAAAATAAAGTTGTCATGTTTGAAGATAACTGAAATCGTGCACTGATCAAAATGTACATGTATACACGGGATGATAGGTTTATTTCTTGAAAAGGGAAAACATTGAAACCGAAATATAATCATAGAGAGTCTGATAAATCCCGTAAAACAACTTCCCAGTTCAAAAAATGTTCAAACTCTGAGGTGGGGTCAATATTCAACAGGGTCAATTTTCAACTTGTTGAGGTCATCAGGGATAAGAAAACAAAATATCAAGTTGTTGAAAAATGACCCCGGGTATAAATTCAACGACTTTCGGTCTCAATTTTCCACGGAGAAAAAGCACCCCCGGTTCAATATTCAACGTTGAAAAATGACCCCGAGTCAATTTTTAACTCGGGTCAATATTCAACGTTACACCGGCCAGATTTTCCTTTATCATTATCTAAACACTATAGAATTTAATGCTTAAAACTTGATACTATTAGTACTATTGAATTTATATCCTATAAGCAAATAATTGTTTCATCATATATACTTATGTGTTGGGGAGGAGCTGGGGGTCTTTTTCACAGTAAATATATGTAAATGTATTTTGAAACTCCTAATTTTTGTTTTGCAGCATGTTTAATAGATATCAATTAATTTATTTTGCAGTTTTTATTGTAAATTTACCGTATAATAGATGTCATTTTATTTAAAGCTACTGAATTACAGGGTCTATGTTTCTAACTAATTTTATGAATCCTTCGCGAATTTAGTCTGCAAATATTAGCACTTCACGTTAGTCTTGCGCCATATTTAAAATTGAAATGATGGAGAAAACCTGTCTTAAGTCAATAAAATCGCTATTCTGAAAAGATTTCATGTTATAATTAAGAGTAATGGAATAATGGAGTAATGGAATAATCAATAAGATAAGAGAGAAAAGTCGAAAATGTACTCGTTTGCAGAAAGAAAAAACGTACTTGAGGCAATTAACTCTGTGTTTCTCATCAATTCAAGCCAAAGTCTAGAATCTTCTTCAGCGAGTCCATAGAATGTAAAAGAATAGAGGCCGGGGGTCTTGCAGACAAACGATCCCACAGAGTCAAAATTGGCTGCATGTGATGTAATCTCCCGATTGAAAGAAATTTTTTCGCCAGACGTCACATACAGATTTGCTGTGAGCCCTTTTGTGAAAGCTGTTGGAACATGAGTGTTTCTGGTTAAGGTCAGTACTGCTGAAACAAAAGTAGTATCATTGAAAGTGGTGTTGAGAAAACTATGCATTCATATACATGTATTAATAATTTCTCCAATTTTTATATAAATTATATGAAGGATCCATTAAAGTGACACTTCAAAGATATTTAACCTGTTGGTACTACTAATAATATGACCATCCATGATGTAGAAACCCTTCCCTCTGAAAAAGTGAGATTCAATTCAATTAATGCTATAGAAAATACATGTAGTTTTATTCAACATTTGCATAAGACTGAAAAATGCAGCTGTCATTAAATAGATAGTTATCTTTAAAATGATTTGCTAAAAAATAACCCAAAATGAATAATACATGTTATTTACTACTTTAAAGTGAGCATTGGTCAGAAACACTTTGATCATTTGAATTTTCTTCAAATGAATCGTATTATGTTCTTTGTCGGCCTTATCTATTTGAAAATCTTAGTACAATGAATATTTAAGTAATTAATCATATGAATAAGAGCCAAGATCAAAGAAAATGAAATTTCAAAAGTTTATCAAGAGCATAAGAAAAATATAATCAACAATCAATATCAGGCAAAAACTCAATAAAATCCTCCAAACTTACCATTCATTATATTTTCAGTGAAGTGACTGTTTAATTTGATAAGACTTGAGATTATAGAAATTGCGTCTTAACCTATTTATGATATTTCCCAAATGGTGTTGCACGAAGGTGATAAATAAGGAGCGTTATAGGTATAACTTTGTTCCAAAAATAAGCTAAAAGTACACGAAAAAAATCAAACAAGAGGTTCTGTGAGCAATGATCTCACTAAGTGATACCCCCGCCTCCCACATGGTTATAATGGCAAATTTCACATTTTGCTCTAGGGGACACAAAATAAGTGTAAGATCAACGAGAGGTACTGTGAGCACTGAGTTCACCCCCGTCTCCCATGTTTTGCTATAGGAAACCCAAGATATATGTAGGATCAAAAAGTAAAATAGAAAGTGCACAATGGCAATATATAATAGTTTCTGTGAAAGTCTCATTAGATTTCATTCAGTACTATGAGAGGAGTTGTGGATACACACAAATATACATTGCAGTGTTAAGGACTTGACATGATTAGAATGATTATTGACAATGCAGTTTCAAAAAAAAATCGAAGTAATGTATGAGATGAAAGAATAAACCAATGACTAGTTTTTATTTGAAAATAATGTTTACTTACATATTATTTTATATACCCAAAGCACAAAATGCTAACACTGCTTTCATAAGACAAAGCGTAGCAGTGAAACAGATAAGTTCCCTCGATGGGGGCGGTAAAAGTTCCCGTATTACTATTGTATCCACTACCGATATTTGTAATGACGTTTTTGTAATTCAAAACAGATCCACCACTTAGCTTAACATTCATGGTTAGAACTGCTGAAAATCCTACAGGTCCGTCGTCCAGTTCTATTTAAAAACAGGATACGTTTAAGAAATTTCCTATAATACACATAAGCACTTTTGATTTATTGATTAAAGAATTGTCACTGCCATTTCATTAAACAAATTAAACTTCGGAATTATTACAATTTCGAAAAAAAAATAGACAATGTTATATATGCAAAGGACAAGCATTGATTTTCATTTAAAGTGTACACGGGGGTCACAACAGGGAAACAAAGTGAAACATATCACAGAATTTCATCGATACCGAAAGAATTGGTGAAATTAGAAATATTTTGTATCGCCAAAAACATAACGTACAGACTTGCCAATCTTAGAATTTCATACACAACATATATCTCATAACCACTGCATGATATATTTATTCATTTATAGATAGGCAATCCTTGTGTTCTGTATTTTCTAAAACAAAATGTGCGTTAGAGGTAATAAAAATTTGAATAAATATGAAAAAAATGTTATTTTACCTATTTTGTGACCTTACCGTGACCTTGGTGTATGCTATTACGTACAATCAATAGTTTTTTTTCCTGAACTATAATTGTACCGATTTGAGAGATATCCCGAATCTAGGTTCAGAAAAGGTCTTAGCCTATCTTTTCCTTAAATGACGAAGCACTTACATGTAACATGTGTAACATGCATTCTGCTCCTTTTATTGGACATCAATAAGACGCAGGTGTCAAACATGCTTGAATGCGGCCATACGCACTATTAATTTTGTAATCGTCTTCCAAGTACCAGTATCTTTTTAATGGCCAACAAATGACGATCTATGACGTAAACACATAACAATTCCGCATTTTTGTATTCAGTACTTTTTTTTTATTTTGTACTTTAAATAATGCTTTACGTAATGCACAGTTTCTTTTTCTGCTAACATATAATGAACAGGTCCAGGCGTTTTGATATCACTGACAGCTGCTTCGTCAATTACGCAAAACAGAACTCGTAAAGTTGCTTATACAAAAATAATACATAGATTTACATAACTTGTCCTTGGTCATTTGCAAAATTAAAAATAACATTCTGATTGTACACACAATGCCTCTGAATTTGACTTTAAAAAGATGCTTGATTTTCTAATTGACAATATCCATGATAAATGACAATATCGATGTGACTTTTGGAGACCAGGTCTTCCAACAATATATAGGAATTCCCATGGGTACCAATTGCGGCCCGTTATAAGCAGATCTATTTTTGTATTCTTATGAAAAAGAATTGTCCAAAATTTTATACCTGAAAAGAGAACACTTGCTGTGGCTTTCAACTGGACGTAAAGATATTTCGACGACATACTGTCAATTAAGAACAATAGCTATTTCCATTCTTATGTCGAGACGATATATCCCGAGTTTTATATGAAAGATACCACAAAATCTGACAGATCTATTTCATATCTGGATACTAGTATTTTACTTGAAAGAGAAGTTTATGATAATCTAACAATCTGAAATAAGATTTTTAATTAATTTTTGTGTGAATGCTATTAAAATATATAATTCGTGTTATTATACAGAAAATATTAACTTCAAATTTGTGTCCAAGTACCTTTAAGTTTAACATTTTCAATGTTTCTTAACGAATTTTTGTCATGCTGGTCGGATGTTCTAAATATTTAGTCATATACCATATAAATTAGATTCATAGTTTTCAACAATGAATAATGAATGATTTTTGTAAGTAGATTGTAAATGACTCAAAAATCTTATGGACTATTAAACTGATATTAATCTAGGATGACTTACAAATCTCAATGTAAAAACAAATATTAAAGAATATGCTGGTTAAAAAAATATATTAAAACTACTGGAATTAAAGCGAGAAGAAGACCAATTATAAAAATTTGCTCAAGATATCCATTAAAATAGGGAAAATAGGAGCAATGGAAAGGATAAACTAATGGAAACCAACTAGTTAAGCAAAATATTTGAACTTTCTTTTTTTTTTTTAGTCACAAAGTAAACCAAATTACAGGGTTAGGGTTAAGGTTAAAGAAAGATAAATGAAATATATGGATGTAACGTAGAGTATTCAGGCTCAAAACTCCATCAAATAATACAAAAATGGAGCAGACAGGGACCTCCAAAACATCATAGGCGGCGAGGAGTGAGCCACCCCCCCCCTCCCCCTTGCCGACTGGTCACACCCGTCGAGTGAATCTTGTTATGATCGGGAAATAAAGATATTGAAAGAAAACACAATAGAAATAACGTAGAATATATTGTAAAGCAAAAATAATACAGAATAATCTAACCAGAGACTCGGTGAAAAATAGCAAAAGTGAACATAAGATTGATAGAATATTCCATAAAGGAATGAAAGTAAGAACATCACACAAAGACAAGTTTTTAATTTTTTCCCAACTTTTGATTTTCAGGAAATAATGTTGATGTTCTCTGTACCTATCGTGTTGATGGGATGCAAATTACAAAAAAAACAAAAAACGGTTTATTGCTTGAAACACTTCTGCACCTATCTTCACATATTTGAATAAGTTCGATTTGATTATCAAACAAATACCTTCACAAAAAATATAATTAACCTTTGCACAACATGAGTAACTTTGTGTGTAAGATTGATACATGACGAATCATATAAGTCTTACGTTCCCTTTTATTGATGTTCTTCTTTATGAATAAAAAAAAAATATTTCATTCTGATCTCAATGAAAAATCCCTTTTAAAAAACAAATATATGCAGAAATGATTCTATTCATGTTTCTCTATCCAATTTGAGCAATAATTGACAAAAGATAACCAGAAAAAGCTCCATAAATACGACCTCTCTCTCCATAGAGGAAATAACCATGATGTTGAACATCCAGATAAACCGTATCTCCGGCAACAAGCTCAAGAACTGTGGTTTACGTCCAGGTCCAACATTTCCGATAATGTATCCATAGAGTGAGTCGACGTAAATATAGTTATGGTATAGCTCTATCCAAACTTCCTTTCCTTTTTGAGCCGTTGCATGGTAATGAAAAACGTAAATACCAGGTACTGTGGCTGTAAATATTCCCGTGTTAACGTTAAAATTTTGTCCAAGATTGATGAAAACCCTGTCAAACACTACGTTTGGACTATTAGCTGCAGACTCCGGATGGGAAAGTCCGACAGAGAAAGCTATTTCCTGCTGTGCACTTGAACCTTAAAAAAAGAAACAAAAAAGGAATCTGGGAGAATGTTATCATACCGATAGTTCCAATAATTCCAAACATATAAAAATTCATTCTGTACCATTTTGTTCTACCTACCTGAAAAAATTACTGTATGAGGAAGATATGGAGAAAACGAACAGTATTCAACATCAAATATGTGGCTTTTCTTAAAATAATGAACTTTTACAACCACAGAGACAAGAAATTAAAAATAATCTTAATATACTTACCCCCTTCATGAAGGGATGGTGACAATAAGGCTCCACAGAAAGAAGCGTAATATTGTCCAGAAGCCCCACACAACTTCACATCAGTTTCACGCCTAGTTTTGATCTGTACAGTGTCTGCTACATGAAGTCGAAGCACTACGGTGTTACCGTAACTTGCGTAAGACCCATTGGTATATCCGTATGAAGACACAACGTATTGGTTGTTGTGAAAAAGCTCAATCCATGTGATCTACAATGCAATTTGTCATGCATATATCATTTTTGAGTAAAGGTTCGATATAATGTTACGTTGACATTATTCAGTAAATGAAATGATGAGCATTGACTAGGAGAACTATATATAGATTGGTTAAAATCAATACATTTTGTAGTAATCGACTTGTATGTAAGATAGGTTTTCATAGAAAGATATGGGTAACTCAAGGAGTCATTGAAATCTTACACTGTTTGCTCTTGCCAGTGCATGGAAGTGGAAAACGTAATTTCCTTCCACAGGTGCTGTAAACGTTCCAGTCGCGGCATCATAACCATTGCGTATGTTTGTAAGGATTTTGTCGTAAAGGACAACAGATCCGTCACTCTTAAAAGCATGTTTGGTCATAACTCAGAGAAACCCACAGCACCATAGGTGTTGGCAATGCTGGGTTTTCCTAAAACAATGTTAAACGGCATTTAAACTTATAAGAGTCTCAAATAGTGTTACAAATAGGCCTTCATCTCAAATTATAGATATATCATCGTCATCTTGTTCATTCCTATGTCGATACGATGTATCCTGATGAGCTTGAAATAAAATATACCACAGAGTCTGACACATCTGTTTCATATTAGATATTTCTCTTGAAAAAGACACTAATGGTTATCTAACAACCAAGCTTTATGATAAACATGTTCACTCTAACTTTTAAATCGTCAACTTCCCTTAATTATGTTTTTTATACCTTCATCACCTGCAAACAGGGTTTTTATGTCTGTTGATTCGAAACGCAAGAGCATGCTTTGTATATAAACAATTTCTATAACGAGGTATATTATTGACAAACCAGTTTCAGCAGCAAGAATATCGGCAGTCTCGTATAAAGTCATTATTTCGTAAGTTCTATGGTCGATACAATGACTTTGTCAGCAAATATAATTTATCTTTTAGCCAAATGACGTTTTTTATTTCTTCAAAATTTGAGCGCATTATTGTCGACGAATTTTTGGGTTATTTCCGTTTTCTGACAAGGAGCACACGGCTGTTGTGACCGGTAGGAAATGGATGCTTACGTGGGACGTTATTAACAGACCTATTTTTATATTCATATGGCGCAGAATTTGTGCAAAAGCTTATTTGTGAAATGAAGAAAACACTTGTTGTGGCCTTCAACATTTACATATATCGACAACGTATTATCAATTAACAATGGTAATTTCCTTTCTTATGTCGATACGATATATCTTGGTGAGCTTGAGATAAAAGATACCACAGAGTCTGACACATCTGTTTCATACTATTACATAATGATTATATAATATAATATAACAGAATGGAACATATGGAGATAACAAACAGTTTACAATATCAAATGTAAAAAAAAAAATACAAAATAGGAGCAGAGCAAACACGGACCTCCAAGTGCCATGGAGGAATGAGCATCCCCTGCTGACCGGTCATACCCGCCGTGTCCTATGTCATGATCGTGAAATACCGGAAAGATCCGTCGTCAATTCAGTGTATAAATAATGGACTAACAATTGTTATGAAAAACGTCAGTCAGCATTTGACTCAATGATAAATTGTATTTGCTGACAAGGTCATTGTATCGACCATAGAACTTACGGAATGATGACTTTAAACGAGACTGCTGATATTCCTGTTTCATCAATTTACTTAATTTAAAGTCATTCTTTTGTTTGAATTCCGTCAAAAAAAAGAATCATCTATTATAGCAATTCCAAGACAACCTCTGTGATTTAGGAATCTGGTAAAATAAACTATGAAACAGGCACGATCTATTTCAGTACAAACAAGGCTGCAAATTCCCATGGTTTTCTGTACATTACGCATATTCTTTACTTAATGAGTCCACAATAAAATTTCAACTGCTGAACAATCAAAAAATGATCTTTGATGTTGAGATTTTGATTAGTATATACTAACCGACATTATCAGGATGTAGAAGTTCCCCAGTAAATGTTGTGTAAATCTGATCCGCCGACCCATACATTGTCTGGTTGTAACCTTGTTGGCCCTTTAAATAAACTTTGTCTCCGATATTCAAATGTAAAATGGCGGCATTTCCTGCATCTGCATAACCATTATGGGTATACGCATAAACTGAAAAAAAAAGTTATTTATTCGATGCCACAAATTCATTTTAATGAATATATATATTGGTTATACTGAAAGGTTATATTTTTTGTCTGATCGTTAGACAGAATTTAATCGAATAATTGACTGTAATTGAATAATTGAAAAGCCTATCATTAAATTTGAGAAATCGGTATTAGCTGTTAGGTTCTTCGCAACTCATTCATGCTTTCCTATTCATCATATATGGTGCCAATTATCAATATCTAATATGTTAAGTATCAGTGAAATCTTACTCGATGCAACCAAATCGTCGTTTTTCATCATTTCAACCCAGAGTTTCCAGTTATTTGCAGTTAGTCCATGGAATGTGAAAGCGTAGAGACCAGGGGTCTGACAAATAAAGGATCCCTCAAAGACAAAATTGGCTCCGATTTCAGTTATTCTTTTGTTAAATGGAATTTTTTCTCCCTTTGTCAAATGTAAGTATGTTGTCTGGCCTTTCGTGAAGGCTGTCGGTGTTTGAGTGTTATGTGATAGGATTAGGTCATGCACTTCTACAGTAAGTTAGAAAAATAAAATAAATACGTTGAGGTCATCTTTAAAAAATTGTTTGGTTGCCCTCTCCTGACCGACTGACCAAAAATGGCCCGAATCAAAACATTTTTGGCATTCCAGGACACGACATTTTTTCTTTTTATTCCTGTTAACAAATATAGCGAAATTTTCTGGAAAAAATTCCCTCCTACCTACCGACCCAGTAGATTTACCGTACGTCAGGGAGAGGGTAAGCAACCATTAGTTTAAAGATTGCCTGAGTATGAGGTAGATATTTAAAAAAGTAACATAAACAGAAAGGACCTCTATATCTACATTAAGAACTACATCACTGCGTTTATTTGACAATTAAAGAAAGCTTACTGGGACCTTTCATTGATATTAATGACCTCCAAATCTTATAATTGACCCTTGGAAATGAGATCTCACGATCTTTCGTACACTGTACCTTACTCTAATTTTTCTTTACTGAAACGGTTCACATAAAGTTATTTCAACAGAATGGTACAAATGTGATCCCAAATAAGTTTTTTATTCAAATTAACATAACACATGATATATGAAGTATGTGGTTGAAAACTAGAAAATAGACAATGACGGTTAATTTAAAAGTTCTGATCTGTGACATTTTGATCTGTAATCTTTGAAAATCCCTATATAATAAATTTCAGGAATTAAATCACAGGAGTATAATTTTTTGTAGACGAAATATTTTAATGCATGAAGTTGACTAATTCAAGCTTTTCAAAACAGGGGAAAACTCTTTCAGGGTGGTGCAACATATAACGATCCTAAAGCGTCAAAGAAAAATGAAGTTTGATTACAAAAGGTAAGAACATTATTTATTTGTCAATTCTTTAGATGAAATATTTGGAAATAACATACAGTATTCATGCTCAAAGTCCCATGCAATAAACAGTATAAATCAGGAGCAGAGCAAACACAGACCTTAAAAACATCAGAGGAAGGATCAGGTAAAATGGAGGAGTGAACATCCCCTGTTGATCAGTCACACCAAGCGTCTGACCATGACACGGAGCCCACGGCGGGTGTGACCGGTCGACAGGGGATGCTTACTCCTACATCCCACATCCATTGTTTTGTTTGCTCTATATTGTATTGTTTTATAACTTTTGATCTTTTTGAATACTGTTCGTTATCTTCAAATGTTTCACTCTGACACGACCGGAATTTTATGTTCGTATACACCATATTTAAAAAAATATCAAATAAGGATAAAAAATTTATTTTGGTTTTGAAGCCCTCTGCCAAAAAAGATGATCACCGCCACAGATAAAGCATAACTGCCATATACATTGTTTCAAGCTAAGGCTTTCTGTCCTTTTAATTTTCACTATTCCGTGCCTGCCTGGTTAAAATTGGTTAATAAAAAATGGCTATTTTTACCTTGTTTTTAAAATTTTATTAAGTCCAGGAAAAATTAGATAAGTTTTGTGTATATCAAACTAGTTTTAATCACTTGACAATGATTTGAGGTCAATCTACCTCTTTTTCCAATATGTTTCAGACCTCTTCTTAATATGGAGGTACATAAAAATCTTTAAAAAAGTAGAAGAGAATAACAGTTGGAAAATATTTCAAATAATATGGACATTTTTAAAAGAGGAATTGTGTTATATTGTGGATTAAAGTAATTAGTATTATAATCGAACAGTTGTTAAATAGCGTACGTGCTGATATAAAAAAAATCTTCAACTCTTTGATTCCAGGCAAGAAAAAAGGAGCACCATCAAAGTTAAAAATTCAGAGTTTGTAAGTCTGACACAGATACTCAGTAATTTATTTTATCTATCAAAATCTTAATTATCACCAATGAAACACAAATAGAATTAGACACATAAAATCGATATGAATGACCTTGTTTTAGTACATGCTAGTATACTGTATCAAATAAACATTTACAATTTTCATCACATCGGAGCACTATTATAAAAGGAATGAAATCATTCAGAGTGGGTCAGGAGATTTACTGCATAAAATTTTTTTTGCCCATGTTGTCAAAATTACAACTTTACAAAGCATGCAGAGTAAAGAAAAAAATCAACATAATTAAATATTTTAGACCATCTATTAAAATGATGTTTGGTGGTCTCCCCAACTCAGAGAAAAATTATTGGGTCCGTATTTATAGGTGAGAAATTTTTTTCCTAAAAATTTAAACATAATTTTTGACTGAATAAAAAGAAAAAAAATATCGTGTAATGGGATGTAAAAAACTTGAGTCGGGCCATTTTTAGGCAGTAGGTCAAGAGAGAGGGCAACTAAACATTTCTTTAAGTAGTCTAAACAACATAAGACTACTACATGTTCCATCACATACTTAGTGATGCAAACTTTCTAAAGCTTTTGTTTTTAAAAACAAACATGATTTTCTGGGGAGGGGGTGCCTCTTACTTATTTTTTGCGACGATAGACATAGTATAGACAATGTACCTTCCTTTGCATACATTATACTCTCTTCTAAATTTCAAAGAAACAACTCAATATATGTTGCATATACATTGAGATATGATGGGTTTTATGTCCAAAACATTACTCCATACAATGTGTAGGACATCGCAAACAATCACGCTTTTTATGTGAGGTGCCTGAAGGAATTCCTATAACTGACTATTTTTTCCATCTAATTGCTAAACAAAATTAACATATGTACCAACTTTTCAAATGTAAAACATGTAACATGTGTAATTACAATTTGTTTTCCATGCACAGCATATTGTTTAACATTTTCAGATCAAAAGCTAAGCATCTTCCTTGCAGAGTCCCATTTAAAAATAACTTCTATCGACACAGAAAAGAGACCCGCCGTAAACACATAAGTTTAGAACATTTTTTAAATCTTTTTTCTTGAGTTTTAAAGAACAAACAAATTATCAAGACTTATTCCATGGAAAATTAAATATAATCATGGTAAAAAACGCATTTATATCCACTGCAGATATATGCACATGCCGACCACGTGTTCAGTGGAATGATATGAACGAGGAAACTCGAGCGATAAACAGAACAGTATTTCCTGATTTGCTGGAGTGGGGTTAAGGTCAAGATCTAGTAAATAACTTGAGACTACTTTTTGGTGCTATAGATCCATTATCCAGAGGAATGGCGGACGTAATGAACACATGACCTCAGGAAGACCCCCATATGAAAAATCAATTTTTCAAGAATTAAGGATAATGACAAGAAAAAAGCGAAACAAATGGTTGTAACCATATTATCAATGCACACAACTGACATCTTTTTCAATGCATTTTTCATCTCGTGAATGCTGTAGTTCGGCAGTTGTAACATGATTGATTTCCCCCTAATTTAAACAAAATAGACTTAATTATTTTGGTCTCTAACAGTAGGTAATGAGTGCAATAGCACTTTGAGTAACTTTGGGCATGTTTGGTAGAGTTTTAAGTGCATTCTTGGTATTTCTTATTTTACATCAGACTAGATCCAATGTAGCTTGTACATCCCCCTCAACAGTTACATATTTTATCCAAAAAAATATATTTACCTGCTATATATTGGATCCTTAAAAATTAAAATATAATACCCTGCTGACTGTTAAGATTCTTGGACCTCTTGATATAATTGTACTCAATACATAATTTATGATCACTACGAGTTATACATGTTACATATATTATACATGCTCACTATTTGTCATGCATGCTTTAGAAAGAAAAGAAACATATGAAGATTACGAACAGTATTCTAGATCAAAAGTCCATAGAACAATAAAACAAGAGTTAATAATTACCTGATGGCAATAGAAGTAATATGCTTATCCAGACTGTAAGCATCTTGCTACCTGAAAAAAATACAGTTTAATGTAGAACCTACGTCGTATGACATCATAACTAATGAATGTGTTTAGTCTGTGCTAGATCCATTATGACGTCATAATTGATTCAATGACACTTTTTCCCGTACTTCACAGCTTCAATAGAAATGGTAGAAAATATATTTGCATTTTGAAATTCACAGAATTCAATTTAAAATTATGCCGAAATAATCTTAATTCAATTTCTTGGTTATAATGCTTAATGAAATATATATGTTTCTAAATCTTGAATTAGAGAAACCTGGAGGCACTTAACCTTAATTAAGTTAACAAATCCAAGACCATCTTGTGTAATGAAATTACAATGTATATAACTTACTGTAATAATGGAAATGGTATGTACATGTAACTATTTTGAAGGAATGCAAAAATCCTAAAAAAAATCTTGAGTTGCCAACTAAATAGTTGTAATATGTTGAAGAAATGTGTCTAAGTCAAAGATGTACGTGTTATAGATCGTGTGATTGTGTGTTAATTTTGTGATATCTATCATGAAATGATGTGCATTCCTTTTCATAATTATTTATTACTTATTCATATTTTTGGAGTTTGATTACAATTGATTACAAATTTACAATTTTTCTATTGAATATGATCTTTTTAAATTAAAAGTACAATTTTTGATAAACATTTTTAATCTGAAAGTAACCCCAAACAGTCATTTAATAATTAAATCCCGTGTAAGTGCAAAAAGGTCAAGAATATTAGGATCGGTAAATTGCCTATCTCTCATTAGTTAGAGGGGAAAGTTATAAATTTTAATCACTTTTTGTAATCATTTGGATATGTTCTTTATCATATTAAAGATTGAAAACATTGTGACAAAGACTTCTGAAAAATATTTACAAATGTAGGGTGGAAAATTGACTGAAAATAAATAGAGTTTATTTGCCTATAGTTTTAAAAATGTGGACTTATCTTTTATGTCACTTGAATAAAAAAGAATTTATTCTCAGGAAATATTGTTTGATACTCTTCAATTAATAAACAATAAAAACAACGATGCTTAAAGAAGTAATTTTTTGATTTTTTTGTCTTCTTTGCATGACAAGTACCCCTAAAAATGACTGAAATTGTGAAGTCGTAATGTGTAATTATCATTCCATGTTTAACTGGCTGCACTACATTTATTAACAAGGAAACGTGTCATGTGCTTTTAACTGATTGATAAGCAAGTGCTAATTTATCACTTTTTGCAGCATTAGATACAATTGATTTTTTCTCCAAGTTTACAGGACTTAAAATTAACAGCTCAAAAACTAAAATTGTTTGGATAGGTTAAAAAAAATTCTCTAATCAAGTTTTCCATCATTCTCGTTGGAAACTTGAATGGGGTTGTACAACTTTCAATTTACTTGGAATTAATTTTTCAGTAGAACTAGATAAAATTATTGATTTAAACTACAATGTTCAAATACCAAAGATCAAAGCATTAATTCAGCAATGGAAAAGAAGGGTTCTTACTCCTATTGGCAGAGTTACAGTTCTTAAAACATTAGTTTTACCAAAACTTAACCATCTTTTTATATCTTTACCAAATCCAAGTAAAGAAACTCTGTCATTATTGAACAAAGAAATCTTTGAGTTTATATGGAAATCAAAATGTGATAAAATTAAAAGGAAAGTTATTACTCAGGATTTTTTACGAGGAGGATTAAAAATGTTGGATATAAATAACTTTATTACATCTCTTAAATGCTCCTGGATTAAAAGATTAACAAAAAGTAATCAACCATGGTTAGATATTTTTTTGGCAATTAATGGTAAAGACATATTGCATAAAGCTTTTGATTTTGGCGAAGAGTATGTGTCTTGCTTTATTGTACAAAATAACAACATTTTTTGGAAAGATGTGTTTAATTCATGGTTATATTTCATGAAAACACTTAACAACAATTCATATATGAAAACTAAGTATCTGAACTTACCTGTGTGGTACAATCCCAATATAAAAATTGGAAACAAAATAATTTTTGTAAAGACTTGGTATGTAAATGGCGTTAAAAGTGTTTGTGATTTCTTAGACAATGAAGGAAATTTTTTAGATGTTACTGATTTTGGAAATAGATTTCATTTGTCTAATGTTTGCATTATGCAATATAACAGTATTATTTGTGCTATATCCAGGTTTTTAAAAACAATGTCTATAGATAAATCATCTGTTAAGAGGGAATGTACCCCTGTTATCCCTTTTTATTTTGAAAATATTATTGTATATGAAAAGTGCACTAAAATTATTTATAGATATTTGAATAGTAACAACATCATTCCTACATCAATATTTAGATGGAACCAGGAACTATCAATGCTTTTAGAATCTGATATTTGTGTTCAAGATGTTTTTAAGGTTTGTTTTAGAACAACTGTGGATACTTCTGCTCAAAGGTTACAGTATAGAATCCTACATAGAATCCTTCCAGTGAAATATTATTTGAAGAAAATAAGTATTTTATCTGATGATCACTGTACCTTTTGTAAACTGGATATAGAAACAATACAACATATATTTTTAAATTATACAAAAATTTCTTCATTATGGAGTAATCTTAGTATGCATATATTTACAAAAACTTCTAAAAGAGTTGGATTCAACAAATGCAATATTATTTTAGGTGAAACGCCATTTTCTTATCAGAATAGGGTGATAAATTTCATTATTTTATATACAAAGCAATATATCTTTTCTTGTTTAAAGCAGAACAAAATGCCTATGATTACTGGGCTGCTACATCATTTAACTCTTAAGTACAAAGTAGAAAAATGCATATCAATTCAAAATTTTAAAATTTTCACAATTTTGATAAGTTATGGTCTCCATGGATTAATATTTTTGAGTTATAAACATTTATCAAAACATCAACTTTAAATATTTCTTGAATTTTATATATTTTATATTTCATTCTTGTTTAAAATCAGAGGGGAAGTGTGAATGTGTGTGTGAATGTGACTAAAAATCTCATTAATATGTAACTTGTCATGTCACTTTTTGAAATAATAATAATAATAATAAAAAAAAAAAAAAAAAAAAAAAAAAAAAAAAAAAAAAGTGCTAATTTATCATTATGAAAAGTTTGAAAATCTTGTGACAAAGATTTCTACGACATAGGTTCTACCTTAAGCCTTAAAATCGTCACTAGTCCTTTTATTTTATTTTTCTCTGGAAAATGTATATTTAAAAGTTTGAATAAATCAATATTTGATGATAAGATTAAAAGAATATAGTCGTTTATCAAAAAATTTTCTAACTTTTTTGGCTCTGTTCTGATAACGATTTTGACAAGAAGTTATATAAATGACCAAGATATTGAATCGTAGTATGCTGGTATGTTTTTAACGTTAACGTCCTTTGAAGATGTTTTTATTCCTATAAAAACATCGCTGTTGGAAAGCTTTAAAAATGCATTCTCGACTCATTTACGTCTTTTCAGCGGTGCGGAATCTTTTTTTGTGCCGGTCCCTTCTTTGGCACGAAGACCTTTGCTTAAACTATCCCATCTAAAGAACTGGTCACAAGGTCCTGCAGTGGGTTTTTAACCCAACGACGTAAGGAAAAGTCTCACTCTGCGATTCTTGTTTGAGCGCTCTTACCACCGAGTCGAGCAACAATCATTGTATAAAAAGTTTTATGTCTCTTGCCTTTCTCTATATATTAGACAAACCTTCTATCGAACTTGAACAGAATGTCAATGGTTACTTTATCAAAAGATTTAAAACGATCTTTCTGCATGCCAAATATCAAAATTGATAACAATGTTTGTCAAAAACTTCCACCGTGTTTATAAATCATTTACTATAATCAATAAAACAAGCTAAAATAACTCATCTTGAAAATGTATTCTAAAATAGCTTTATCGATATACACTTGATCGAATGTTAAGGTATGTACTCACTTTTTAGTTTTTCATTAAAAACTCATAAATTCACTGATAAGAACCTTATGGAACTGGAGCTTTATCGTGAAGACTAAATTTTTGTACTTCTAAAAATAGAATCTTGATATACTCCTGCGTGATCTTTTTCTTTAAATATAGATTCTTGAGAGTAATTGAAATGGAGATTTCTGCTAAAAACTGCAAATTAATTATCGAAATCATGTCCAGTACACATATAGGGCAAACAATTATAAAAAATTATATGTATTATCAAATGCTTTAATAGAGCGTCCGCTCCGTGATCAGGAGATCTTGAGTTCGAATCTCGGACGCGACTGACCTTAATGGGTAGCATAGTAACTGTTTCTTCGATATGCAGTCGGCACTTAAAGTGAACGGATGAGATCTCAAAAACCGAGGTCCCTTGTCTCGGCAGGCGTTGGCATTATCAACAACCCTCACTGCTCAATGCAATGGTTCTTGGTGCCGAGTAAAGGTCAAATTTTCAAGCCCTTACATGAGTCGAAAATTCTCTAATGGGACTTAAAACAACATACAATCCATCAATACATCAGTCAAATAAAATATATCTTTCAATTATTTGAGTTTTAGGGTATTTTAAGAACCTTACATGGAATATACATTATGTTGTCATTTTGTCCTACTCACAAAGTCAACTTTCTTGCCAACAAAAATGAAATAAATCATCCGAGCTCCTCTAAATTATTTTATCCTCTAATTATATTTTAAAATATGTAAAAATGCTTTATAATATCTACCTTAATATTGATATATAAAGAACATCATAAGCTGCAGTGTGTGTTTTATTATCAACAAATTACTCATTGTTTACTTCATCTTTATCTATAACTGGTATTCAGCAGTAATCACAATGATCAAAATGCAATACAAAAAAATAATACACCAATTATCCTAAAACAGAGTTGTGACCTGAAAGTGGTGACAAAAGGTATCCAGAAAAGGTACAGTAAATATTGTCTCTGCCTCCATAAAGATAGGACCCATGGTGACGAATATCAAGATACACTGTATCACCGACATCCAACTCGAGAGCGGCGGAGTTACTTCCTGAGCCATACCCTCCTGAAGTGTGGGCATAGAGAGAATTGACGTAAATATAGTTATGGTAGAGTTCCACCCATTCCGCTTTGTCTTTTTGAGGTAATGGAAGACATAGATACCGCCAACAGGGGCCGTGAAAACCCCAGTGTTTGCGTTGAAGCTAAGTCCATGATTGAGGAAAACCCTATCGAAGACAACCTTAGATGTATCAGACGAAGCCTCGTTATGGGTAAGACCAACGGAAAAGGCTATATCCTGTTGTGTGCTGTAACCTACTTTAAGAGACAAATTCTTTTTTTCAAAGAAAATTTTAATAAAGAAGAAATGCATTTAACGTAATATTCTTTGCCTTCCTTTTGACCAAAAAATAAAACGCAGCACTTATTTATACCTAATTATAGTAAACATTAATTTACTGATGTTTGAGAAATAAGAATATACTTATAAACCTCGTATACTAATAAATGAAAGACAATTTTTTGAAACCAGATATTACCAGTTTGGCGAAAGGAAGGTGACAAAAGTGCACCGCAGAATGTGGTGTAATATTCGTCAAAGTCTCCATACAGTCTGGCATGTGTACCAGGTCTTGTTCTGATTTCCACATAGTCATCTATTCTGAGGTGGAGAACTGCTGTGTTGCCCGCATCAGCATAGGAACCATTAGTATATCCATAAGAAGACATGACGTATTGGCCGTTATGAAACAGCTCAAGCCAGGATTTCTGTCCGAAAGGAAAAGGGTTCTTAAAATTCAGATTTTTAAGCAAAACAAAATAAAATGGGCACTGAGAATGAGACTACATTTAAATATGATTTGAATAGAATTTGAAGATGTTTACACTACTAGAATAAGCTAGAGCGTGAAAGTGAAAGATGTAAGTTACCTCATCGGGAGCAAAAAATGTTCCTGTTGTTGTGTCGTAGTTGTTGCCTATATTTGTTATGGTTTTGTCGAAAATCAAAGTTGATCCACCACTTATAGAAGCGTTCACGGTCATTACTGCTGAGAATCCAGGAGGTCCGTAAAAGTGCCCGACGTCCAGTTCTATAATTTCATGAAGTTAATCATCAACTCACTACCACTTACAGATAAAAACATGGTAATTTAAAAGATGCTGAATCAACTTTAAATCATAAAGAAGTACTATGTGTACCAAACATTGTTGCAAAAATTATGTTGAAAGGGCATCATACTTGTATCTAAAAGGCTTTACTGATTCCATTTACTCAATACATGTTGTACATTGTAACTAACCGATTTATTGATTGTATACTGTTTAACGTCCCTCTCCAGAATATTTCACTGATATGGAGACGTCACCATTGCCAGTGAAGGGCTGCAAATTTAGGCCTATGCTCGGCACTTACGGCCTTTGAGCAAGGAGAGATCTTTATCGTGCCACACCTGCTGTTACACGGGGCCTCGGATTATACGGTCTCATCCGAAGGACCGCCCAATTTAGTCGCCTTTTACGACAAGCAAGGGGGTACTGAGGACCTATTCTAACCCGGATCCCCACGGGGTTGTAACTAACCGAAGTTGTCGGCAAACAGGAGTTCCCCAGTTATTGTGGTGTAAATCTGATCTGCCCGTCCATACAGTGTATGATCATAATGATCGTGAGCTTTCACGTATACTTTGTCACCAGCATTTAAGTGTACTATGGCGGCATTTCCAGCGTCCGCGTATCCATTTCTGGTATGACTATAAACTGAAACATCATGGAAGTCATTGTAAATTGAAATATGTTTGTTTTTTTCAAACAGAAAACATAATTATATTTGTATCCACAGATCTTGCAACTTACTTGATGCAATTAATTGGTTATTTTTCATCAATTCAAGCCAGAGTTTTGCATTACGTGCAGTGAGTCCATAAAATGTGAAAGCATAGAGACCGGGAGCTTGGCAGACGAAGGATCCCTCTGAATCAAAGCTGGCTCCGATCTCAGTTATCCTTTTATTATACGGAATTGTTTCACCTCTTGTCACATGCAAATCTATTGTTTGTCCTTTTGTAAAGGCTGTTGGAGTCTGGGTATTGCCATGTTGTCCCCGCACTTGTATCACTGAAACAATAACTTTTATGTAATCAACATTGGCGTACAATATATGAAATAATTCTTGTACTTATACATGCTACATTTTTTTAAAAGAAGGATATGGAGATAACGAACAGTATTCAATCTCAAAATCAACAAAAGAGAGACTTTTTCAAAAACTTTTTTTTTAAAAAAGGAAGAGTCAAGTTATATTATTTTTCTATATATTGTAATTTATAATACATAACCTGTTGCTAAAAGTAATATGCCAATCCACATTGCAGACATTTTTTTACCTGTGAGTAGAGCAAATAAAATTTATCAACGTACTTGACGAATAGGAAAAACAAGAGGCCCAGGGGCCACATCGCTCACCTGAGCAATTGGCTAGGAAAAAGCACATATCAGATCAGAACTGAAAGTTTACTGGGGGGAGGAGGGGGCTTGAATGTTACCCCCCCAGGGAGTCATGATTTGGACACACTAGAATCTACACTACCTGAAGATGATTCCCTATAAATATCACTATTAAAGCATGGCTTTGAAGTACTTGAAAAGAAGATTTTAAAAGGGTTCCCAATATATTCCTATGTAAAACTTTGTTCGGTCCTTTGGCCCCATCCTACCCCCCCCCCCCCGGGGGGGGGGGGGGGGTCATGATTTGAACAAATTTGAATCTACACAACCTGGGGATGATTCCACAGGAGTTTCATCTTTCCTGTCTTGATGGTTCTTGAGAAGAAAATTTTTCCTATATATTCCTATGTAAAACTTTGATCTGCCATTTAGGCCCCATCCTACCCCTGGGGGTCATGATTTGTACAAACTTGAATCTACACTACCTGAGGATGATTACACATGAGTTTCATCTTTCCTGGCCCAGTGGTTCTTGAGAAGAAGATTTTTAAAGATTTTTACGATATATTCCTATGTAAAACTTTAATCGGCCATTTTGGCCCCACCCTATCCCCGGGGGTCATGATTTGAACAAACTTGAATCTACACTACCTGAGGATGATTCCACATGAGTTTTATCTTTCCTGGCCCAGTGGTTCTTGAGAAGAAGATTTTTTAAAAAAGGCCGTTATTTTTTCTCTAATTCATAATTATTTTCCCTTGGAAAAGGGTGTGACCCTTCATTTGAATAAACTTGAATCCCCTTAATCCCAGAATACTTTGTAGCAAGTTTGGTTGAAATTGGCCCAGTGGTTCTTGAGAAGAAGATGAAAATGTGAAAAGTTTACGACAACGACGACGACAACAACAACGACAGACGACGGACAAATTTTGATCAGAAAAGCTCACTTGAGCCTTCGGCTCAGGTGAGCTAAAAAGCTTATAAGTAATATGGTAGAGAAATGTTTCCCCAAAATTTTTCAGAATGTAGAATATATTAAGTAAATATTGAACTCCCAATTTCTCCATACAAAAGACACTTTAAATTATCTGCAAATGTAACTGACTCCCTTTATCAAAGTGGTACGTTAGTTCAGTATGTGTTGGACAGCAATAAACTTACTGATTATAAATGACTAGCATATTCAAGAGCTTATCAAGAAGTCCGTGGACTGGTGTAATAAAGCTGTCTAATGAAAGGCATATTGTAATAACAAAATAAAACAAGAGGCCCATGGGCCACATCGCTCACCTGAGCACTGTAGCTTGGAAAAAAGCAGAAATCAGTTTATTATTGAAAAGTTTAAACCCAAAAATGGTCCCACCCAATCCTTATCCTGATCAGCCATTGTGGCCCCGCCCTACCCCCGGGGGTCATGATATGAACAAACTTGAATCTAAACTACCTAAGGATGTTTTCATATAAGTTTCATCTCTCCTGGCAGAGTGGTTCTTGAGAAGAAAATATACAAAGAACTTTTATAAATATTTCTATGTTAAACTTTGAGCAGCCACTGTGGCCCTGACCTACCCTCGGGGGACATGATTTGAACAAACTTGAATCTATACTTCCTGAGGATGCTTCAATATAAATGTAAGTTTCATCTTTCTTGGCACAGTGATTCTTGAGAAAGAATTTTCTTATACATTTCTATGTTAAACTTTGAGCGGCCATTGTGGCCCCGCCCTACCCCCGGGGGTTATGATTTGAAAAAACTTCAATCTACACTACCTCAGGATGCTTCACTATAAGTTTCATCTTTCTTGGCACAGTGGTTCTTGAGAAGAAGATTTTTAAAGAATTTTCCTATATATTTCTATGTTAAACGTTGAGCGGCCATTGTGGCCCAACCCTGTCTCCAAGGGTCATGATTTGAACTAACTTGAATAAACACTACCTAAGGCTGCTTCCCTATAAGTTTTATCTTTCCTAGCAGAGTGGTTCTTGAGAAGAACATGTTTAAAGAATTTTCCCACGTATTTCTATGTTAACATTTGATCGGCAATTGTGGCCCCGCCCTACACCCGGGGGTCATGATTTGAACAAACTTTAATCTACACTACCCCAGGCTGCTTCCCTATAAGTTTCATCTTTCCTGGAAGAGTGGTTCTTGAGAAGATTTTTAAAGAATTTTCCTTTATATTTCTGTGTAAAACTTTGATCGGCAATTTTGGCCCCGCCCTACCCCCGGGGGTCATGATTTGAACAAACTTGAATCTACACTACCTGAGGATGCTTTTCTATAAGTTTCATCTTTCCTGGCATAGTGGTTCTGGAGAAGAAGATTTTTAAAAGATGCCATTTATTTTTCATTTATTCATAATTATCTCCCCTTGGAAGAGGGCTTGGTCCTTCATTTGAACAAACTTGAATCCCTTCACCCAAGGATACTTTGTGGCAAGTTTGGTTGAAATTGGCCTAGTGGGTCTTGAGAAGAAGATGAAAATGTGAAAAGTTTACGACGACGACGACAACGACAACAACGACAGACGACGGACAACTTTTGATCAGAAAAGCTCACTTGAGCCCTCGGCTCAGGTGAGCTAAAAATTGAAATTGAAAACATGGAAAATTGGACGATGACGATAACAATTTATTCTAGATATCATGGCTACTTAATAAACAGAATTTAAGCGAGGTCTTTTCTTATATGAGAATTAACTTTGTAACTCTTTCAGAAAAAAAAATTATACCCGTTTACGCGGAGAACGCAATAGTATCAACAATAGAAGTTTTATTTTATTGTTTGAATAGATATATTGTCTTCCAATTTGTTCGACAATGCCGCAAATATCATTACCTGATCATCTGTCTTTATATACTGTAAAAGCACAAATAATCGTGGGGGTTAAATTTCGTTTGTTTCGTTGTTAACAAAATTCAACGAAATTAAATCCGACACGAAATTTTATCTGACTATATTTAAAAGGGTTGGTTTAAAACAACGAAATTAAATGCACACGAAATTATTTTTGATGACAAAACAACGACATTTTATGCCCACGAAAATCTGTGCTTCTACAGTATGTTTTAGAACTAATTGTCATGGTCATGAGATAAATTGTTGCTTCCAGTAAACTAGGATATAGTCGTGAAACGAGAGAAGTTAAGATAATAACAATAGCAGAAAATACATAAAAAATAAATAAAGAAGTGAAAGGGAAAAAATAAAATAAAATGTATATCAACGTTCATAAACAAAAAGGATTCTAAGTTTAACCCAAAGTTAATTATATATCTCCTATGTTATTTTCAACAAGACTATAACTCTCAATTTAAAAAAGTAATAAACCATAGGGAGCATTCATTGCAACAGAAATAATAAAAATAGAGATGATAATATCTGTTCTATATTCTTTAACATATGATTTTAGATATGAAAAAACCCGAAGATATATAATTTTTTTAATATTCTATTGAGTTCTCTTCCAAATGAATTCAAAACGTTAAAAAATGGCCCAATAACCCAGTATAATGAGATGATATGTACTTTAAGAGATTTTTCAAAAGGCCTAAAAATGATTAATACCTCTGATAAATTATATGAATGAATGAAGGATATGGAGATAACGAACAGTATTCAATCACATCACATGAATATCAGATATGGTCGATGAATGTATCTAGTAAATACAACCTTATATAAAACAGATGTGTCAGATTCAATGGTGTCTTCTATTTCAAGCCAACTGAGATATATTTTTTCGACATATGAATAAACATAACTGCAATTAATTGATACTACGTTGTCGATATATTTGATATAGATTTATATGTCTTATATTTGAATGTTGAGTTAAAGCCCACAGCAAGGTTTTCTTTCACATGAATAAGATTAGGAAAGTTTGCTTTATATGAATTTTAAAAAATGGTCTGCTTGTAAAGGGCGCAATGAATACCCATGAAATTTCCAACAGATTTGCAGAAAACTCTATAGTCTCAAAGATAAACATAGATATTATCGATCCGCTGACGGTTCGGGGGTACTGTTTTTTCAATTAAAACAACGTTCAATTCCGATATGTTTTCACATTTTCAGGTCATTTCAATGATTGTTTGAAAATTCTTAATCATGGCCTTAAATATCACGCTTACTGTGAAAGGTACTAGTACCTTGAAGACTATATACGTATATGAACCTATTGACTATTCTCTATGGTCTATTCGGATCATACATCCAATATAATTGCTACATTTCATAAAATGAACGTATTATGGTTAGGAATCTTTACTTACACTTTGATAGAGTTAAGGGCTGTTCAATTATTTAAATCATAATAATCTTAGGACAAGACAAGCAGTACTTGATATAAAAACCAGACACATTCAGAGAGATAAATTCTCCGCGTTAAACAATTTTAAAAATGAGAAAATCTCACCCTTTGAAAGAGACAGAATTAAAATTCTTCTAAATCTATATATCGAAATCGCAAGGTGGATTTGATCCCACGACCTTCTGCATAAAGAACGATCGTCTTATCTACTCTGATATGCCAGCTGATGAATATTACAAGGAAATATAATACATGTGCTTCTATTGTTGACTAAATTTGTGTACCAACAGGCAGTCATCACGGTATACCGTATATACTCGCCTATAAGTCGGTATTTTGGGGGTTAAATATTGGTCTAAAACTCTCTGTCCGACTTATAGGTGAGTCATAAAGATATTGGTATTTTTCCCGAGGCTAAAAGGTAGTATCTCATTTGCAAGTCCGACTATTATCAAAGAAAATGTCTCGATATATACATGTAAGATAGATTATGTATTCTTAGATTATATACATAAATTACAGGTACATGTATTTACATATTTTAATAATTTTATTTGTATTTTAAGTAAGCATTGACCTTTTTCATAATTTAAGATTAGATGTCAGTGTCATATCAAAAAATATTAATTGAAATCAGATTAAAACATCAATGGATTTACTTGAAACTGTCACCAGATTTTGGCAAAAATTTTTGCCGACTTATAAGCGGGTCAGTAGCAAATCCCACCAAAATAACTTCAAAAAATACAACCGACTTATAGGCGAGTATATACGGTACGTAAAACAAAGACTTCATCACCGCGACATTGGTTGATGTGGATTCTGTACCCAACAGGCAGTCTTTGCAGAATCCGCAATCATGCAGAATCCACTAATGCAACACAAGTTGATGAAGAAGCTAGACCAAACAGGACACCACTAAGGAATATTGAAGCACACAATTATCACTGCGACATAGGCTCTTGTGGATGCAGGACCAAGCAGGCAGTCTTCAGCTACAATGACATAACAAAAACAGCAGTAATTGTTCTAAAACAAGAGGATGGTGGGTGGGAAAACTTGCAACAATTCAACTTCATAAAATTTTCCATGACCTTACCGTTTTATCGATTCATTGAGAAAGGAAGAGGAGGAAACGACTTAATATTAGACTATATGGAAATGGACCTAAATTATCCGGAATGATAGGTTGTGACTAGGGGGTGAATATATATATATATTATAACAGTAACTTGATCCGAAGGGTCGTAATCACGTCGAGTTGACAGGCGCGGATCATCAGATCTAACGAGACGCGAAGCGTCGAGTTTGATCTGATGATCCGCGCCTGTCAACGAGACGTGATGCGGCTCTTCGGATCAAGTTACTGTTATAATGATAAATTCATTATATACCCCCTTATAACTAGCTAAATATAGCGGAATAAAACTTTAGAGTTCAATTGTATAATTTTTATCTATAAAACAAAGCATAATGACAAGGGACTTTTTAACGCGCAAGAAAAATAACGTCATGTTTTTGCGTACTACGTCATCAGTTTCAGAGAGTGGTGATATGGATTCAGAAAATCACAGTGTGGTGATCCGGAAAATCGGATCAAACTCTGTAAAATTAACAGTAACAAAAACAAGGAAATTGATGGGTATATAATAAAATTATATATCTGAAAGGCCTTAAGTTATCCGGAATGGAGGGACAATTACGGTTGCTGAAATAATCTTACTTATCCGAGACCAGAATCGTATAAGTGGTGCTATTATATCTATTTATATAAAATCTAAAGCAAATCTAAATTACAATGAGCGTCAAAACTTAACAAATAACATTTTTTGTGATCTTTGATGGGAAACAACTCTGTGACTAAATTTTAAATCACATTTACCTTGCTTTTATAAGCAGGATGGGATTGAAAATCAACAGAAAAAGCAAAATTTTGCTGTCATAACCGAATATATCACCAAAACAAGAGAGATGACAATCTATTGGAATTCCCATGGATATCACTTGTGCTTAATTATTAGCAGACTTATTTTTGTATAAAGTATACATATGATACATATATACACCTTTGCTTTGGCCTCTCACTCGACAATTAGATACATCGACGAAGTTTTGTCAATTAACATTTGGTAATTTCCATTCCTTTATATACATGTACGATATCCTGGTGAGCTTGAGATAAAAAATACCACAGAGTCTGACACATTTCATACTTTATTTTACTTGAAAAAGACGTTAACAATAATCTAACAAACAAGCTCTGAGAAAAACGTGATGACTTTAACTTTACATTCATCAACTTTACTTACTTATGCAACAATATACATACCCTCATCATCTGCATACGGAGATTATATTTCACAGTTGATTTGATACGCAAGAGCATGTTCTACGTATGAAAAATTTCTTAAACAAGGACAATTATTATCAAATAAGTTGATGAAACAAAAATATCAGGAGTCTCGTTCAAAATCATTATTTCGTAAGTTCTATGATCAATACAATAACCTTGTCAGCAAATACAATCTATCATTGAGTCAAGTGCTGGCTAAAAGTTTTCATACTAATTGTGAGTCCATTATTTATACACTGAATTGACGACGGATTTCTCCTGATCATGACAAGGAGCACACGCGCGAGTATGTTAAGGCAGCACATGGATCAGAATTCGGCGAATTAACACTTTTTTTATAACATGTAACACTAATAAATCGGAAAAATCATGAATAAATCTTTTGCTATCATTATGCATTCTATAGACGTCAATGAGACATATACTACAAGAGGCACTACACCACGACATCACCACGTGACGTCTATAATTAGAAAAAATGCCTTAATGAAAAAGAGAAAAGTTCAACACTACCCCAGGGACAATTAATTTCAATTTGTAGTCATAGTTCTGTAAAAACATAATTATCTGTACCATGAAAAGTGCTGCTAGAATCCTACTGTCCTATCACAGAAATAATTATTCAACACTTTCAGTGGAAAACTTCCTCAAATTTTTACATTTTGTTCATAACATCGCTAAAAATGCATCAATTCCCGTAAACCATACGATTCTAGCAGCACTTTCCAAAAACAATAGAATAAGAACTTTAGATAGAAACAAAAATTAAGTTTCAAAGTATGCGGCGTAGTGTTGAACTTTTGCATCTGTTCTGCTACGAACTACAGAGGAAAGGCTGATCGGCAAGTAAACACCCTTTTTTCTTTTATTTTACGAAGAAACTGTAGAGATATAATAGCATACCTTATTCATAAGCTTTATTCCCACATGGATCACACATGATATTCATTCTAAATGCTTTTAATTTAAGGACATTGGCAAGGTTCCTGGCTTTTGTATAGACTTTTTAAGAACTCTTGAACAGGTGTAATGATAATAAACATGTTATATTCTGGCATATTTAACCCACCAAGCCACCCTTCCTTATTAGATTTTGTCAAATCAATGTTTTTACAATTCTCAATGCATTTCCTATGTAAAATGTTGATAAAAAGGACCTACTTAATATTTTACCATAAAAATTTTCCGAAATCCAGTCATTTCAGAAAGTTTATTTATTATAAACATTATTGTATTCTCATTTCCAATCATATCTAGATATCATGACTAAAAACACAAATTTAGAAACATGACACAGATCTACCAACACTGTTCATTATTTGAGAGTAACTTCCCTTAGAATCTAATTCGTATTCATAATGGTAAAGACTGTTTGACTGTTTATGTTAAGTAATTTACCATATTGGAAACAAATTATCTTTAAAATATTGGCATAGATTTGTTTTATATTATTTTACAGTTAATACTATGTAAATGGTGCCTCCTTTGCACGACCTCAGTTACAGGTTCTCGGCATTTGACATATCTTGTGATTGTCCTTCCCAGCATGGCTATACGGTAAATAACGGTCTGTTGACCACTGTTTACTGTCTGTCCTGAACACAATGTATAACAAAACAATCACCGTTTTTCTTTCTTGCTGTAGAGATGATTCTACCTGTTGAAGGAAGCACATGTGCTTTTGTTTACCTCTGTAAAATGTACGCTTTTTTGGTTTTCATTTCATAGAGAATTCTACACGGGAGATCACTCTCATTCCTAGTTTTATAAGTGAATAAACCCATGATATAAACCTTTTTTCTCCGGATAACCGTTGCTTGCCAATGTCCTTAAACTCCGATTTCTTGTGTTTGTTTACATGAATTCTCGTTACGTTTCACTTTCACTCTGCTACTGCATAATCAACATTTATGACATCACGGGTTTGGTATGTACCCCCTGTGATAAATACAGAGACCCAGAAAGGACAAAATTCCGTTTATATTATGCCTCTGCATATTTTGATCCAATTTACGACCTCAAATCAATCTTAGATATCAATTTTAAGAAATTGTTATCCCAAAAATTTCGCGTCATATAGCTTACTATGACGTCATATCATATAAGCAAGTAGAATTTTTGGTTGTAACCTTAACATACCTGCGCGGCGGGTGTGACCGGTAGGCAGGGGAAGCTTACACCTCCATGGCACCTGATCCCACCTTTGATGTTTTGGAGGTCCGTGCTTGGTCTGCTCCTATTTTGTATTGTTTCATGGACTTTAATATCAAATACTGTTCGTTCTCTCTATGTCCTTTATTTAAAAGACCCAAAATTATAGTTTTTTATTAAAGAAGAAGAGAAAAATTCAATAATGGCCAAGGTCTTTTTACAGTTACCCTGATTCCACATTACAGTAATTTTGGCATTAATTGACTTATTGAAAAGTCATTTGAAAGATGTCATGGTAATTAATAAGAAAACAAACTATTTAAATATACAAAGACCGACGGACTCTGGTTTAACATTACGTATGCTGGGTTGCTAAACTTAAATAAAAATCCTTACGAACAAAAGCACAAACAGAAATACAAAAGCAGGGTCCAGGGTTTAACGTAATTTCAATAATTCTAGATATTGCAGTAAAAAAAAACCAAACAAACAAACAAGCAAACAAACAAAATAAAACAAACAAACATATAGACAATAATGTAAAAATCCAACTTATGAGATGAATTAACGAAAAATCAAGCAATGACTTACTTTCTTGTGAAAACAATTTTTAATTGCATTTAATTTTTCAGTGAAAATTTACTATATAAACCCACAAAAACACTGTTCTTTACTTTTTTGAAAGCTGTTATCTTTATCCTATAACCGCATTGTGGCGAGCAATGGGCGATAAGAGGTACCCAGAAAAGGTACAGTAAATATTATTATCACTGTCTCCATAAAGGTACGAGTCATGGTTTTGAATAGTTAGATACACGATATCGCCATCATCCAGATCAAGAACGGCGGAGTTACTCCCTGGGCCATATCCGCCTGATGTATGCGCATAAAGAGAATTGACGTAAATGTGGTTATGGTAGAGCTCCACCCACTCCGATTGTCCTTGTTGGGCTAGGGCGTGGTAGTGAAACACATAAATACCAGCTACTGGGGCTGTAAATATCCCGGTGTTGGTGCTATAGCCATTGCGATGATTAAGGAAAACCAGATCAAATACTATCTTGGAGGACGAATGCTCTTTATGGCTTAGACCAACAGAAAAAGCTACTTCCGGCTGTAAATCATGACCTAGAAATTGATTTCATATTAAGCTAGGACAGGTAATGCTTCATTGTTTTCTTTTATCAATATCAAAAAAGTACAAATTTATTATACCTCTTTTTTGAAACATGCTATCGCAATATTACAATTTCAGGTTAAAATACTTTGCAATTAACTGTGACAACTGTGGGTATTAATATCAAGTAATTACTTTTTGTCAGATTCTATAACCTGATTGAAAAAAAAGCACACATAACTTTGTTTTATCCAACAGAAATTAAAGATTAGCTAAACAGATATTACCACTCCCGTAAATTGTTGGCGACAAAAGTGCTCCACAGAAGGTAGTGTAATATTCATCATAATCTCCGTACAGAGTAGCATCCCTACCAGGTCTTGCTTTTATTTTGACGGTTTCTCCCTTTCTTAGGTGCAGAACTGCTGTATTACCTACGTCAGCATATGATCCACCCGTATAACCATAAGATCCCAAAACATAATGGCTGTCGTGAAACAGCTCAAGCCAAAATTCCTGTCAAAAGCAGACAACAGAGTTTCTGGCATATATTTAGGGTAGCAAAAATATAAAATTATTGAAAATGTTAAAATTAGCAATTCATGTACTTTAAGCAAATAATCAAATAAATGCTAACACTGCTGTCATAAGACAATGCATGGAAGTGAAACAAGTAGGTTCCCTCAATGGGGGCTGTAAATGTTCCCGTATTACTATTGTAGCCACTACCGATATTTGTAATGACTTTGTTGTAATGTAAAATAGATCCACCATGTACAGTAACATTCCTGGTTAGAACAGCTGAAAATCCTACAGGCCGAACGTCCAGTTCTATTTATTAAACAAAATAGGTTTGCGATATTTATTATCTTACAGACTTATACTTTTGATTTCCTGATCGATGAATCGTCACTTTCAATTCATGAAACAAATAAAATTTTGGCATTATTACATTCTGAAAATAATTAAGACAATTATATGGCTACATGTATACATAAAAGACAAGGTATGATAAGGTCAAATTTGACTTCTTGCTGCATAAGAAACAAATTGTAATGTAATGTAACAATTGTAATGGTTTGCATTTAATAATTTTCAATAGTGCATTTTTTTTTACAACTAACATCCCTGAGTGGACTGGACAGCCTCACAGAAACCTAGAAAGGGACTGAAAACAGAGATTTATAGATTAAAGTGGTGGATAGGTCTTCAAAGGTGCCCTAACGACATCCACGGATGTCAAGGGATAGGTGAAGGTGAAGGTGATTGATTTTGATTAATAATGAACAAGGAGGCCACAAGAAGATAACAAAGAGGAACATTTTACTGAATTTCCATGCAAGCTTGTCTTTAGCGTTTTCTGAAACAAATTTACATAACTTAATGAAAAGGGAAATGAAAAAAATCTTAGTTGACCAATTTTGTGACCTTGGTGTTATATTACTTAGACGTTACTCATTCTGTAACAGTGAAGACAACATGTTTTGTCTCAGTGAAATTTAAGGAGATAACGAACAGTTTTAAAGATCAAAAGTCCGTTAAAATACATAGTAGGAGAATAGCGAACACGGACCTCTAAAACATCAGAGGTGAAATAAGGTGCAATGGTGCCAGGAGTGAGCATATCCTACTGAACGGTCACATCCGCCGTCTGCTCCTTGTCATGATCGGGATATAACAGCAAAAACCGTCGTCAATTCAGTGTATTAATGATAGGCTAATAATTAGTATAAAAGACATCAGTCAACACTTGACTCAATGATATATGTATTTGGTGACAAGGTCATTGTATCGACCATAGAACTTTTGAAATGATGACCTTAAACGAGATCGTTGATATTCTTGTTTTATCAACTTGTTTTTCCTTAATTTACCTCGGTTTAGAAATTGTTCATAGAGGTAAATTTTTTTGAGTTCCATTTCTGTTGAAAATTTAAAGCAGATTTCAATGATATCTAAAATGCCTGAACTTTAATTCATCCGATTTAATTTTTAAAAATTGGAAAATAAGGATCACACGACCACCTTTAAAAATTAATCATCAATTATAAGGAAATGTGTTTTTTTAAAGATAGGAACAAATTTAAACATACATAGTGTAGATTTGTAAGCTCTCTGTGGTATAAAGACCTCGGCAACCATTATCAATGAATAAATAAAATATCATAATTTGTCCTTGATATATGTTTCAATGCTCTTTTTATCACTTATTGGGTCACATTTCATCCTATAATTGCTTTTTGCATGCATGACTTTATAAAATTCAAAGATTTTACTTTAGAACAGTTTGTTACCATAGTTACGTATGTTATAGTTGACTTACCAAAAATGTTTTTATGCATCTAAGACAGCAGGCCTTTTACTTTATGAAACAACCATTCCCAATTGTTTCCTTAGCCGTGGATATAAACTATAGGGCTCTAAACATGTTAAAAATACCATATTCCAAACTTAAGACGTTGTCATGGTAACTATAACACTTAGCTACCAATTTTTGATCTATTCTAGTTTAGGGTATTAACGGCTTTCATCATAGAGAGTTTGGAGAAATTCGAGACCATGCATTGCTGCATTGGCAGCAACAACCTACTGATCTGAGACACATTCCGAACCAAATGTCAGAAGGAGCCTTATAATCAGCCTATCTTGTCCTTTAATTGACGAAGCACTTAATATTCTTTTATTAAGGATTTTAAATACAATCTTAACAATTAAAAATAAAAACTCATACATACCTAAGTTGTCGGCAAACAGAAGTTCCCCGGTAAACGTGTTGTAAATCTGATTATTACGTCCATATAGTGTATGTACGTAATTGTTGTGAGCTTTGACGTATACTTTGTCACCAGCGTTTAAATGTACTATGACGGCATTTCCAGCGTCTGCATAATCGCTATCGGTGTAAGCAAAAACTAAAACAAATATCAAAATCAATTTCTTTCTTATTCTATTATTTTTTTTTGTTTAAACCTTCAACTGATGGAACTTACTCGATGCAATTAACTGATAATTTTTCATCATTTCAAGCCAAAGTTTAGAATCTTGTTCCGTGAGTCCATAAAACGTGAACGCATAGATCCCAGGTGTTTGGCAGACAAAAGACCCCTCAGAATCAAAGGTGGCTCCAATAGCAGTTATCCTTTTATTATAGGAAATTTTTTCGCCACTTGTCGAATACAGATTTACCGTTAGACCTTTTGTGAAAGCTGTTGGAGACTGGTTGTTTCTATGTTGGCCTTGTACGAGTACCGCTAAAAATAAAGTTTGATTTTTTTTGAAAAGCAGGCAAGAAATAAACACATCGATGTTCGAATAAATATCATGATGTTTTTTTTTTCATGCAAGCTAAAGTGAATTGTTAAGCATTAAACCTATTGTTAAAACAATTGATATTCCACTCCACATTGCAGACATCATTATACCTACAACGAAAATACACCTTTAAATTTAAAAAAAAATTGTAGTGTTTAAATTAAGACAAGTAACTATTGTTAAAAAAATGCTGAGCATAAAAATGCATAATATAAGCGGGATATAGAGCACATAATTGCGTTAAATACTTAATAAACATACATAGAAAACTCCCTTAGCAACTTGAAACTTCTACGAGTGTTGTCCTTTAAGATTGTGGATATAGTTTTAACTTTATATAAAAGTTGTGTGTGTGTGTGTGTGTGTGTGTGTGTGTGTGTGTGTGAGGGTGTGTGTGTGTGTGTGTGTGTGTGTGAGGGTGTGTGTGTGTGTGAGGGTGTGTGTGTGTGTGTGTAAAATACCGCAAAAAATTGGATGGCTTTACATTATGAGGTTGACAAAAGTTATATCATTAAACTTGCAAAATTTGAACGTTCAAAATTTCAAAATAACTGAGAAATCGAGATTAAAATTCATTAAGACAGGATCGACATTGTTCTAAAAGGGGATGTTTTTGGAAAAGGTGGAGCAGAGAGAAATGATAAAATTCTGCAAGGAACAGAGGTAAAAAGGCAACATTGGTTGTTAACAGACTGTATATTGATGGTGAGGAGTACACAGGACCGGAAACACTAGAAGCTATGGAGACAACCAATAGGGAGGATCATGATGAGGCTGTAGGATAGGGATCTCAGGAGAATGGCAAACATACAAAAACTGTTTGTACTGAAGTATTGAAATTCATCTGTTGGAATATCAACGGTGGTTTTGCTACTAAAATTAAAGAACTTAGTTTCCAAAAGTTTTTATTGTCTTATGACATTATTCTTTTAACTGAATGTTGGCTTCAAAAAGATCTTGATGTAGACGTGGAAAATTTTGATTCTTATGTTTTTCCAAGACAGAAAAGCAGAAACACCCAAGGAGGGGGGATTGTAATTTTGATTCGTAAAAAATTTCACAACAATATATCGGTTGTAAAAAATCAGCACGATACTATTATATGGTTAAAAATACAGCGTCTTATCAGAAATATAGACCAAGACCTATATGTAGGTTGTGTATATATACCACCTAGTAATTCTACATTCTATCGCCTTTACGACTGTGACTTATTCAATGATCTGGAAACACAAATAACTTCATTTCAAAGTAAAGGAAAAGTTATGATATTAGGAGACATGAATGCACGGACTTCATCTAGGGAAGATTTCATAATTGATGACGTTCTTAATGAGAACAACCTGAGCCAAATGGAAACTATTGGTTATGAGTTGGACTATGATTTGCCATTACGTGTGAACCCAGATAAAAATATAAATGACAATGGTTCGAAACTATTGGCAATGTGTAAATCATCTGGGATGAGGATACTAAATGGTCGCCATAAAAATAAAATGGACAGGGATTTTACATTCATGGGATCCAGAGGGTTAAGTGTTGTAGACTACTGTCTTTCTACACCAGATATTTTCTGCCTGATCGAAAAATTCCAAGTGTCAAATTTTACTACTTACTCGGATCACGCACCGTTACATCTACATCTTTTAACCTCCCCTGTAGTAAGCACAGTAAGTGAAAACTCCGCTAATGACAGCTTTAACTCATCGAGATCATTTAAGTGGAATCCAGAATACCTTAATGAAGCACAAACTGCGTTATACACATGCCTTGATACACTTACGTCAGTAACTGAAAAGCCGGAGAGTGAGTCCCAGGAGTCTATGGACTCATCCGTTGACCTATTTACTGCAGAATTAACAAAAGTCATGGAGCCATTCTTTGAAATCAAACCCCATTCACAATCAACACAGCGTAAAGCAGCCTACTCAAGCAGAACACCGGTAGATAAACCATGGGTAACCCCGGAAATGAAAGCAAAATACAACAAATATAGATATCATCTTGGAATATTCAACAGAAATAAAAATAGTGCTACTCATAGTAACTTACTCCAGGCAAAGAAAGAATACAAAGGGCTTGCTGCAAAACTGAGACGGCAGTATTTACGTACAGAAGGAAATATGCTCGACCACATTCGTAAACATAACCCCAAATATTTCTATAAATATTTTCAAAAAAGAAAGCCACATCAACCAAATGTCGATCCCAGTATATTCTATGAACACTTCAAGGACCTGGCATCAAACTCAAACGCGACGACTAACGAGACTGTGAACGACGATAATGTGTGTGTGTTTGAAGAGCTTGACCGCGAAATATCCGAAACAGAAATACAGAATGCCATATCTAAGCTAAAGAAAGACAAATCTCATGGAACAGACTTGTTGATCAATGAATACTTTATTGAATTTAAACAATGTCTTCTTCCTATTGTACATAATCTTTTTAATAGAATTCTGTCATCAGGTATTTTTCCACATACATGGGCTAAATCGGTAATTGTTCCTGTATTGAAAAAAGGTGATAGGCTAGATCCAAATAATTATAGGGGCATCAGCTTAATTAGTTGTTTTTGCAAACTTTTTACTTCGATTCTGAATAATAGACTCATTGAATGGTCTAAGACTAATGATATTATTACAGATGCTCAATTCGGATTCCAACCAAGGGTGGGGACAGCCGAAGCAATTTTTAGTTTGTCGACAATTATTAGTACGTCTTTACGTAAGAAAAAAAGATTATATTGCTGCTTTATAGATTTTAAAAAAGCATTCGACACTGTAGAACGTTTTAAGCTTTGGAAAAAACTCAGTATGTACGGAATTAAAGGGAAATTACTAAATGTTATACGTGCTATTATGAGAATATAAAATCCTGTGTCAAATCAACAAGAATGATTTCAGAGGTCTTTGAAAATTCCCTAGGGTTGTTACAAGGAGAAGTTCTGTCACCTATCCTTTTTTCATTGTATGTAAATGATTTTGAAATTGAGTTCATAAAAAACGGTAATGTTCCCCTTGAACTGCAAGAATTGAATCTTTTTACCTTGATGTATGCAGATGACATGGTTTGTTTTGCTGAATCTGTACAAGAACTACAACAAATGTTGAATACTTTGTATGATTATGCTTCAAAATGGGACCTGACCATTAATGTTGATAAAACTAAAATTGTTGTTTTTAGAAATAGGGGGAAAGTGCATGATAATGAGAAGTGGCATATACATAATGAACAAATAGAAGTTGTAGACAAATTTATGTACCTTGGTGTTTTATTAAACTACAATGGAAATTTTAATGTTACTCAAAAACAATTGGCTTGTCAAGGTAGAAAAGCAATGTTCTGTCTAAAATCTAAGGTTAGTCAATTGAGTTTAAATACTGAAACTATGTTCTCACTTTTTGATACATATGTTAGTAGCATACTGAACTATGGCTGTGAAGTTTGGGGAAGCCATAATGCATGTGATATTGAGAAGATACATTTAGAATTTATTAAGAGTGTTTTATATGTTAGAAAAAATACAAATACTTCTATGATATATTTTGAAACAGGTAGACTGCCTATGAAGATTATACGACTTTTCCGAATTTTAAAATTTTGGTTCAAAATATTACAAAGTAAGAACTGTATTTTGAGATCATGTTATGAGAAATTGTTAGAGGAAATTGAACAACCAAAGAACAAGATTAAAAATTGGGCTTCTAATATTAAAGATAAATTATTCGAAATTGGTATAGGATATATGTGGACTGACCAAGAAAGAATTAGTTATAACAGCCATTTCTCAATTATAAAGCAAAGAATTATTGACAACTATGTACAAAATCTCCTTGCTGATATCAATAGTTCATCTAGATGTATGTTATTTAGATACATTATTGATCACTTCACACTGCAATATTATTTGTTGAAACCTATTCCATCCATTTATAAAAAGCAAATTAGTAAGATAAGACTGTCATCACATAATTTAGCTATTGAAAGTGGACGCCATAGAAATATCTTGCGCGAAAATCGAATATGTGAAGTTTGTAGTTCTGAAATTGAAGATGAATTCCATTTTGTTTTAAAGTGTCCACGATACAAAGGTTTACGAGTAAAATATATTAAAAAATACTACTGGGAAAAACCATCTATGTTTAAATTCATACAGTTGTTATCTGCACATAATGTTAAGGACCTTTGTAATTTGGGAAAATTTTTGTACCATGCCTTTAACTTACGTGATGAATGTCATATTGCCTTATTAACAAATTAAAAAATGGTTTGTACATTCTCCATCAAGATATTGATTGTATAATAACTATGCTGACTGTTAAAAAAAAATACCCTCGCTATGCTTTACTGTTTACATGTTATAAATTTATAATGTATACAATAAGATGTATGTCTTACGTAATAAAGTGAATTGAATTGAATTGAATTATATTAATTGATTGACTATCACTCTCCTTGCCATGTCATGTTTCAAAATAAAGTAGAGACTTAGTGTTCTTATTTCTTGAAACAAATTTAAAAATCTAGGTATTAGAAAACAGGTTTTTAGAAAATGCAATGTTCTTGACTTTTGCATAAAACACGGGTATTTAACTACATTCATCAAAGAGTTCATATATGAGCACAACCCACGACCCAAAAATTAAAACATGTTTTTGATCTTCAGAAACTGATCTATCATAATGTTATTTCATATTTTGGACCAGATGTTGTGCTGTACATAAAATTTTGAAAAAAAAGCTTAAATTTTAGGCAATTTTTTTAAAGGAATAAGGATAAAGTTAAAAAGACGCATTTTATGACGTCATAATGCATTGACTAGAGGAAAATTACGTCATGTTTGATTTTATTCTACACGTGGTAATCCAACTTTATACTCATTGTTCCCTTTCTAAGGAGGAAATTCTTCGAAATCGTATGTCTGGTTTGAGTTTGAATATTTTTATTATTTCAACAGAAAGATCAACAACACAGTATCGTCAGTCTTTGACGTGGCTTTAATTTAATAATGCATGTTGAAATCAAATTTGACAATTTTCTCCATTGACAGCGTTGGAGGAGGTTTTGGAGCTGCTTTTCTGTTTCGCCTTATCTGATTGGTTAATTTAATACAGTTTAAATATCTAACCAATCAGATAAGGCGAAACAGAAAAGCAGCTCCAAAACCTCCAACGCTGCCAATGGAGAAAATTTTATGTATCCGATTAATAAATCGTCCGATTACGGCATATCAAACGCTCATAGCGGGGTTTAGGTTAAAGAGACTAGTAAAAGAACATCTCCCAGACAGAGTGCTTGCAAAATTATGATAGGTAACACTAATCATTACCTTGGTAATCTGTCTCGAAGCAGGGGTCTCCCGTTTGTTTACAACTTTTGTTTCTTACCTTGTGTATTTTTATTATACCGGATAGGGTCATTCTTTAAACGTGAGAAAAAGTACATTCTGCTTGAATATAACGACATATAGATGTGTTTGACGGGAAATTTTTATATTTTCGAGGTATTATACACTCTTACAGTTTTTTTTCGTTAAACAAAAAGGGGGGGGGGGTATTATCCATACTTCAGGTGCCTGTGAGTTGAAACCATTGTGGCTTCAGGGTTCACCACAAGGGGTTTTATCATGGTGGCCCGCCATGGTTAAACGAGATGCACCGTGGTTAAATCGGCAGCTGCCATGATTAAATTTTATTGCATTTCAGTCCTGACACCTACTGTTTTAATGACTTGAGTAGTTAATTGTGCTTTTACTACAACTGCCATGCACCTCGCTTGCCTCAAAGGAAAGCGGACTGTGCTAAACAAACATGCCGTTAATTGGCGAATATGCTGTGAAGTGTGACAATCAATGGAGAGTTAATCAGCCGATCAAAATTTTGACATTTTATTATCCTGTACACATGTAAATAATTATTGGGAAGTCCGAACTGCAACAAGTTCACTACATGATAAGATAACGGGTTTATAAAAAATGACAATTACGAGCATGATAATCGTCATGCTTGCGATTCAAGTTTCTGTGCCAGAAAAAAATACTCTGTAAAAATGTCATATTCCTCTGTATTTAATCAATTAACCATGCTCTGTTTTTTTAAAAGCTCCAGCTTTATTATCTTTATGATAAAATGTGCAAAGGACCAACGTCTCAATCGCCGTCTTAGTTTTAAGAGTTGTCTTAAGTCTTGGTTTTAGAGTAACTTCCCGTTGTTATGAAACGTCGCGTGGCGCTATTTTTAGCACTGGGCACGTGAATTGATTGATTGTATGTTGTTTAATGTCCGTCTCGGGAATTTTTCACTCATATGGAGACGCCACCATTTGCCGGTGGAGGGCTACAAATTTTGTCCTATGCTCGGCACTCAGGGCCTTTGAGCAGTGAGGGATCTTTTTCGTGCCAGCACCTACTGCGACACGGGGCCTCGGTTTATACGGTCTCATCCGAAGGACCGGTCTCCACGTCCCACAGTGGGATTCGAACCCGCGACGTAAGGATTGACTCCTTTCTTAGCGACTATAGAGCAGACGCTCTAACCACTGCGCCACGCGGGCGACCTGGGCACGTGGAGAAGTAAACAAAACTTGGTGAGAAATGCAATATCTAGGAAAATAAGACGTTAAGAAAAAAAGGGACACAGATCCTACTGTTACTTTGTGTGTTAACTTAAAAAATACCAACCATTCATCAGTTTTAGTAATATTGAAACAAAAGATTTCATACAACTGGCTACAATTTTTATGATAATTTCTGAAAAATATTGCCATGGTTACTTACTTATTGTGTTAACAATTTTTCTTTAAATTTCTTCAGAAGGTTACTATAGTTTTGGGCAAATTTTTGTACATTTGTGAAGTAAGATACAGGATAAATCCTTTTCAATTTAATAATAATTTTTTTTAACTTTAGAAAGTGATACATGTAGTTATTTCATTGTTTTGTGTTGCAGTGGTTAAGTGTAAAAATAGTAAAATCAATTGTTGATTAATGAAGGTTAGGAAGTCTAACATGTTCTCGTGTTTCCGGTCACATTTCGCCTTCACGCAGCTTCCTCCATGGTTAAATTTTCAAATGTGGAGAACCCTGTGGCATCATAAGTGATTGAAAAAAAACTATGGGTAGAATTTACATCATTTGATGTTACATTTGTAGAAAAATTGGAGATCAAAAGTCTTTTGCTGGATTCAGTCCTCGGAAACCTTTCATCATTCATTAATTATAAGGGCTTTATATTAGTGTTGTCCTAACACCCCTTTAACTGGATTTTGTAAATAATACCATTTAAGTAACATTTTGTGGTTGCGTGGGATATCTGAATTGAAATGTTTTTAATAATCTGGTAGACTGGTGGAGGCCAAGACAAATAAAAATTTATTCAGAGCGGAAAGTTTCGAAAGAGTTAATGCCTTTTTGATATGTTGAAGCAGTATTTAAGAAGCAGTATTTTTAGATACTGCTGCTTCGAGCAAACTTTCTACATGTCGTTTAAGAGAGTTGTTAATGCCGGAGGTATATTGACAAAAAAAATCTTGTTTGCCTAAGGAGCCAAGGTTCTGTTTCTTTTCCACTGAAAACAAGAAATTGAATCCGCGGTATAATTTTGATAACCTGGAACAGGGATAGTTTTAATTTGAATGTTATGCCTAATGCATAACAATATTAATGACCTTAAAAGTATCATGATCCTTTGAAACTTGCTTGTCTTGGATATGTGTGTTAATATGCAACTTATTATCTTGTTTGTTGACATAGATATTATTTATGTAAAAATATAACTTACATGTTCAATTAAATAAGTCGCATTTTGACATAAATATGTAGCATGTTAACATTTTTATCTTGCATGTGAACATAAATATCTTGCATGTCTACATAATTATCTCATGTCAACATAAGTAACCCGCATCTTGTCATAATTCTGTTGCATCTTGCATATTAGATGTAAGATACGAGCGTCAGTACAGGATTTTACCCATTTTTAAATCATATTCTCTTAAAAGATTTGTACCTTGCATGTCAACATTATTATTTTGCATGTTGACATAATTTTATTAAATGTTGACATGATGAATTTATCTTGCATGCAGGGGGCAGAAATATGCCATTAAAATGTAAATTGTTGTATTGTAAAACCTGCGATTAAATGCTCTACTGCCTGTGATGTTTCCCCAAACGCTCCCCAACTCCCTTTTAGTGCTATATTCCCTGTAATATATTATATAGGAAAGCATTCAGTCCAAAAGTATTAAAAATCACTCATTTAAGTGTATTCTTATTTCATTCATTCCAAATGCACGCACGTGCGTGCACGTGCATGATGACCATACCTTCTTGTAGGAGTCCCTTATATTTATCTACCGGGTATGTTCTGAATCCCATCCTGTTTGGTTGAAAAACAAGGGAGTCATAGCCATTTCAAGTTTCAGCCAATCAGATTGCAGCACATGTGCATGCACGTGATTTCATGATTTTTTTTCTATATCACATTGTAGGATATCCTAATGAATGACTATGTTTTAAATTTCAAAGCATTTCGTCAAAAAACAAAGGAGATCTAGTCATTTAAAGTTTCAGCCAATCAGATCGCAGCACACGTGCATGCGCGTAATTTCTTGAATTTTTTTGTATATCATATTGCAGGACATCCTAATGTATGATTATGTTTTAAATTTCAAAGCATTTCGTCAAAAAACAAAGGCGATATAGTCATTTAAAGTGTCAGCCAATCAGATTTCAGCACACGTGCATGCACGTGATTTCATGAATTTGGTTCTATATTATATTGTAGGATATACTAATTCATGACTATGTTTTGAATTTCAAAGCATTTCGTCAAAAAACAGAGAAGATACTGAGATTTTTGTTTCAGCCAATCAGAGCGAAGCGCACGTGCATGCGTGTGAGTTCTTGCTAATTTGACAGTGTCACATTATCTACACTATTAATATATCTTTATATAATGAGTTTCAAATCATTTCATTAAAAAATGTAAAAGTTATAGCTATATTAAGTATATAAGTCATTTCACGTGTTGCACGCGCACGCACGTGCAGGCGTATGCGCGCAAAATGACCTTTGTTCCGCACACCTACACTACACACCCATTGACCCTTAAAAGGTTTTAGGTCAGTTGGGTGAACAGTTTCTGAGAACACTTCCGGACAAAAAAGTACCGGAGAACAAATAAGAAAAAAAAGAATAATAATAATAATAATAATAAGAAACCGAGTAAAAACAATATGTTCCCAAACTCCGTTTGGGGAACATAATTAGGGACCCACAAAGTGATTCCATTCCTTTCAGTGCTACTTTTTGGAATGATATGAGTGATTTAAGCTTATACTGGAGGTCTTTAACCTTGGTGTCAGGAATAAAAATTACCTGTTCCACTGTTTCGATCCCTAAACCTAAGAAACTTAATCTTGTACAGGGGCCCCGTTTTTTGTCATTTATTGGGACGCCTTGTTCACTACAGGTTAGCTTAAATGTTTTGGCAAGTTCAGAACATTGTGGGGTATTTTGTCTGCCGGAAAATACGAAATCGTCTAGGTAATGAATGATGTTTTGATTTTGGGCTTTTGCGCTACTAGCCAGTGCAGAAATGATGAGAAGTTTTCGAATGTTGAACGAGTTATGGAGCAACCAAAATGCATGCACATGTCAAAATAATATTTGTCTTGAATACACATACCTAACAAAGAAAAATTTTTAGGGTGAATTGGTAAAAGTCGAAATGCACTGAACAAATCCATCTTACAGAGTAATGCCCCTTTGCCATTTTTTTAATCATGGAAATTGCCTGGTCAAAGGAACTGTAGAAGACTAAACATAAAATTGGATCATTTGCTCATTGATACTTTTGCCGATTGGTGCTGACTGATTTGAAATCAACCTCCATTCACCGTCTTTTCTAGGGGCTAGGGACTAGGGAAAGGGTCTGCCATGCGACCTAAACTTACATGTATTTCCTTTTTTATTATTATGAAGTTAATTGTGGTGTTTTACGTTACGTCACAATCTATTTGACAGCTGCTCTCAAGGTTAATGGCAACGCCTCCCAACTGCAAGCTTTACGACTGGAACTTTCTTCTTATCCCTGATAGGTTGCTCGTGCAACAGACTATTTCCGTGCCAATGTTGATAATATGAGTTGACCAATCACTTATATTGTTTACTCTGGATGCATCTGACGAAAATGTGACGTAATGCAAAACTTCAGAGTTAACTGCAAACTATAATAATTGGCAAGAATTCTTGCATGTGTTCTTTAGCAGACTTCATGTATTTTGGTTGTAAATAGTCTCTACGACCTGCATAATTCAGATAAAAGCCAGTGTAAATCCGTTTAGTACAATGTAACAATTGGGCATTTTGAACTTCAGGATACAAAGCTAGGTATTTCTGTAGTACTGGGAACTTAATTGGAGTAGAGCCTAGGAGTGTTCTCAGGCCTTGAGTTGGTGTCAACTGGTAGGATCAGCAGTGTATACGTGGATGGGGATACGTGGGGACATATTAGGATGACCAGCAACTTAGTATTTCTAGTATTGTGAAATTCATATTCTGATCACAAAGTAAGAACGAACGGTATCGATAATCCTCGAGCAGCGACATTAATATGCAGCGACAATGTTCACTGCGAGTGAAAAATATTAGTACCTGTATTTTTAGGAAATGCATAGTCAATAGGATTTCAGGCATAAAACAAAAAATTAATCACTTTATTTGAAAACGGTAGGAAAGACATCCCTATAATGAGGAAATAAGTGGGGGGGGGGGGG
>PRKT01001239.1:97184-111556 GCA_003671525.1 Saccostrea glomerata | reverse complement strand
TCAATATTCATTAATACATTGCGTTAATAGAAAAAGAAATATAGTCAAAATTGTAAGTGTTTAACACAGATTTGAAATCTTTAATCTTCGGTTTTTAATTTTAACTGATTTTAAAACTTTCGAGGGTTATTCAGAAAGTAAGCGTACTAATTCAATATTCATCATACCATTTTAAAAAAAACTTAAAATAAGCATATTATCATATGTAAAATATTTGTGTTGTTTATATGTGACGTTTCATTCCATTTGAAATCATCTTTAAAAATATCGAATCATCATGCTTCTTTACCAAACTTTAAAAAAACCCAAAGCTTCAATGGTTTCTTAAATACTCTCCCTATACACCCTTCTCAAAGATCAGTCTGGTTCACTACTTACTCATTAAAAACGTATTCATTTCCTTTAGCCAACAATTGTTCGACTAGCATAATTACTTATATAATTTTTAATATGTAACCATGCAACAGTGGCTTCTCGGAAATCTCATCTCCATCCATGACTTTACAAACTTTTTTTTTATATATTTATGACCTCCTTCCTCAGATTGCGAACGTCTGATACAGAGTCTCTATCATGATGTATTCAAATACCGCTTTACTTAATTTTTTTAATTTCGGATAGCAGGAAATCCAAGATATATAAGTACATGATTTATAAACTTTAATGAAGACAAGTTGCAGAAGAAAAGATATAAGAGAGGAGAATCAATCCAGGCCTTGTAGTTATTTCAGAAAGAGTCTTAAAAATCTATGGCTAAAATTGGATGGGAATTGTGGCAAGATTCATAGAAAAATGCATTGCAAATTGTCCTAGTCTTCTCCCTTACTTAGGTAATGAGACTATTAAACCACCTGGAATTTCTGTCAGCTGTACCAAATTGTAAGAAAGGATGGGTGCATTTAAGGGGACCGACTGTGGTTTGCATTGCAATATTTCGCGCATCATAGTAAAATGAAGCATATTTACTGTTTTAATGCAACTTTTTTCTCTTAGTTGATAAAATTAAACACAATTAAGGAATTACAGGTTTAAAAATGTAGTTACAATTTCATATAACTGCATTTGAACCGATTTTGCAATTGATAGGAAGTTGACGTTGTTACACTGTGTTTTTGACGTTATGATAAACTGAAGCTCTCAAAGAAAGTGGTAATAAAAATGTTATTAAAGAAAGAGTAATAAACATACGCTTTTGAAATTTAAAACATAGAAATTTGAGATTATTTCCATTATTTGTATTATGTTTTAATATAAATCTTTTGCACCTTTCATATTTTGTAGTACTCTATAAAAACAAGAAAATTCGTTAAGTTTTGGCATTTTGCGATGCCCCTTTTGGAAACAAGATGGTAGAATTTTGTGTTTGTTACACATAAATTTTGTGTTAGTTACATATAATGTACAATAAAGTATTAGTCTCATCAAATATTATAATTTAAACATAAACTCTATTGTAGTATTTGTATAATTTGCTTTAAAGTGCAAAAAATCGACATTTCCGATATAATCCTATTAGTAAATGTATCTGTGTTTTGAGGCGGTCCCTTAGAAATACCTGGACGGTAGATTTTCCCCAAACTTGGCTTGTACACTGGAGTTATTGTAAGTTATATATATGGTTTAAAAATGAAGAGTTTCGCTTTTGTAGTTTTTACACAATAAAACCCCACTCAGCCCCCTTAAGCTATGAGAGTTCGGTCCTGGTGTTTTGCCCAAAATAAAATTCCATAATTCACTTTTTTTATAGGAATTAAACAATGTATCAAGAGCAGCAATTGATATATTTTATTACTTGAAAGTATTAAATAATGCCGAGTGACACCAGCTTTGGAGACGGGGGTCTTACAATTTTGTCACATTTCTACTGTTATTCATATGCATACGAGTTTTCAGTGACATTATTTACATCGATCCGCAACTTAATGTTAACTTTATTTCAAACTTAAACGTATCCAAAGGACAATATTAGACAAATTGCGGCTCATTTCTAATTTTTGGAAATATTTTCCAAACTATGGTCTAGTTATCCACTAAATAAGAGGTCTACGAGTGGCAACGATTGATAAAATCATAGTTACTTTATTCAGGTGACATTCCACTTTCGATATGCACACGCTTTCATTGCATAGTATTTGTCATTGGAATTTTTTTTGTGACAGTGTGTATTGTAATTCCAACTTCAAAGGCGCAAATTTTAATAGGGTTTGAAAATAATATCTCTTATTTTACTTTGTATCTTTTGTTAGGGGTGCTTTAACAGAATTCTGTTATTGTCAGTGTGATTTTAAGTATGGGTTCATGTCCCCTCTGTATTATGGTCTGCAGAGCGAGAAATATATCCTATTCCTAAATACTCAAAACATTTATTATTTGTGCACCATAAAACTGCAAAATCACTCTTTTCTCCATTTAAATTCGTTGTGTAGAATCTAATTCGAAAATGAAACCATACGTGCTTTTATGTTGACATTCAATCCATGCCATTTAACTGTCTTTGCCTATTTTCTGATACCTTTAAATCGAAAGTTGTCAAGATCAAATTTCCGAAATTTAAGACTAATACTTGTTCTTTTCATTGACATTGTCTGTAATTAAACAAATATGTATGAAAAAAAATTCAAGGCATGAATATCAAACGCAAATGCTTGCATAATAATCATAGGTTTATCAAGCAAAATAGTGTTATGTAAGCCTAAATTGGATTGCCAGAAAGGTTACAAATGAGATTACAAATGACTTACTTATACAGTGCATTCATTCTTTAAAAAGACTGTAAAGAGCGCGGAAAACAATTTGTTTACCCCTGGTTATCAAGTGCTATTTCGGGATGTGTGAAAAAACCTGAAATCATCAATATGTCCTACCTGACGTCATATACTTCAGGGTGTGTAATCCAGAACACTACTTTTAGATACCAATGGAATGGGTCGAAAATCAAAGGCCTATCAACCAAAATTAAACTCGGGTATGTTGTCGCTTGTTTGTTTTAATTTAGTGTGTTTATGTGGAATGCAAAATCAAATTTGCTTGAAGTTTATTTGTCTCTCTGTCATTTGTTATCAAAACATAGTAATCAAGAACATTATTAAGTGAAGAAAAATATAATTTATTTTCAACTTTAGTAGTCTAATACGTATTTTTGGTAAAAAGCATATCAAAGTTTTGTTCATGATTATATTGATGTAAAATAAAGTATTTAAGCAAATTTCATTTAAATGATTTCTACTCTTTATCTTTGCTATGAAGACACTTGTAGAATGTGACAAAAGCACCCTGTCCACTACCGACCATAAGATTGCCTTGGTCATCGAAAGATAGAGCACGGATGCTAGGTAAAGACAGGCCTGGTCTGAGTAAAACAAATTGCAACCGACCCTCCCGATTAAGCAAGTGGACACCGAAATCATATCCACTGGAAATAGCAGTCTTCTTTGATAAAACACTTTCATTCAGTTTTTGACTGCTGCTAACCAAAATATTTCCATGACTATCCGTGCAGATTCCACACGGGTTAGATAGAGTCTTCGGATTAGAATTTGGGTAAGAGAATCGATACTCCCCAGATCCTGTCACCATAACCACTTTACAGAATTTTAAGTCTACTGTACAAATGTCTTCATTAACGTTCTCTGTAATGTAAGTTAAACTCGAATAGAGATTTCCTCCATCATTGTGCCACTGAATGTCTCGTAACTTCTTTCCTCCTTTACTGTACTTGGTTATTTTCCATTCTTCATCTTTCTTCATCCCCACCATTATATGTTTCTCATTGTTAGATAAACAAATACACTTTGGTTCCCATTCTTCGGTTGTAAAAAGGATTGTAGTTGTCGAATCATCCTTTACTCTGTAGATGGCTTTCTTTTTAGAATCCGTGTAAAGTAAATCTTCTTCTGTGACTGTGTGGTACCCATCTCTCAATTTGCCTGTAAATATTCTCTGAATAACATTTCCTTGGATATCAGACTGGACAAGATTTCCATCAAAATCGCTGGCCCAAAACGTACCAAATTTCCCGGACGATAAATGATTTATTACACTGAGACCAGTTATACGTACTTTCTTTAATTCTTCCACGGAAGGGCCAAGCACCATTTTCGGCTGCTGAATTGGTACGGAGGTGAGTTGTGTTTGGGTTTCTTCAATTTGTTTGGCCTCGTCCTTGAGAATTATTTGTTCTGCACATCGTTTGATACAACAAAAAAGCTTTTTTAATTCTTCTTTTCCAATGTTACTTTTTTGGTATATTTGTAAGCCTGTATCACTTATTTCAGGTAAATATTTTCAGATTGATATTTATTTTTTCTTTGCTGAATGTCATAAAATCAGATGGTTTGGAAGTTAAGCCACTTTCATATTCCTGGATCAGTTTCTCTAAATATGAAATGTAATCTTCTGATTTTTTCTGTTGGTCGGTCATTTCCTCCAGAATTGCTGCTTCCGTTGCATCCAATTTAGCATTGTTGTCTGCCAGGATGGTTTTCACAGTTGACGTAATCAAGTCAGCGCTCTGCTTCATGGATGATCTTAATTTTGCAATTTCTTCCTTTACATCTTTTTCTTTTTCTTTTTGCGATTTTAATTTTACTACACATTGAGGAAGAAGGATGTCTCTGATCTTGATACGTTTTTTCGTAATTTGCTGTAAACCTTCATTGTAAACAATTTCGAGATCAAGTACATGGTGGCAATTATGATCTCTTGCAAAACATTTTGAACAAATAGATGATGGGCAATCAACACAGTAAAGCTCTAGCACTCTTGTCGGGTGTTTGTGGCATCTTTCTGATGGCAATTCTTTTAACCTTTCCTTATAAGGGACTACGTCATGGTTTTCTTTTTCTTTTACTCGGAGATGAACATCACTGCATTGCTTACACATGCGCTGGTGACAAGAGTTACAGTAGAAGGTGGAGTAATTATAACATGTTGTACACTCTTTGTAATGTTGGAATGTGACTTTGTCTTGGCTCATTTTGAGAGGTGTTATAATTCTGTGTAAAATGTTAATGTACATGTTTAAGTTTTGATAAAATATACCGGTGATTACTCGTTAAAAATAGAGCATACCAAAGAATTGCATGGATTGTTCTAGATTTAAAATTAACCCTTTCAAATCAGAATCATTTTGATTTAAGTTTAGATAAAAATACCTGAAAATTAGGTCGTAAGTCTTTTCCAAAACAAATAAAATATAGATAAAATCCACTTGATCATATTTCTCCACTTACCTGATAACGTAATATTATCTCTTCAATAAAATTCAAGCTTTACTGTCTCTACTGGTCGGCCATCTATAATACTTAACATTCTCGGTTCAATAAAATTCCAGATATGCCTGTCTCTTCTTGTCGGCCTTTTGTAATAAAGTCAACAGTTATAATTTCTTTAGGTTTAGAAAATGTATTTAAATCCCACTGCCATATCTTTTGTCCAAGTGGAGAAAATATTCCCACCATGGAAAACGCTCAAAGGGATTAGTAAATTTAACATATATAATTTTGCCCCAACCCTAACTCTTCCTCGCCTGGGAGGGGGTGGTCAGGGACCATGAATTCAAAACTTTTGCCCAAAAGGCGCACTTTTTTGTGTGCAATCAATAAACACCTTTTCAATTAATGGTACATTAGCTCTTTGGTCGTCCATCCTTGTTTTCTTCAGACCACCGAGCTACAGACCTGCAGCCAAAGATAATGCTTCTCGAATGAAGAAAAAAGTCTTTTTCCCTTGTTCCATTTCCAAGACAATAACAAATACATTGGCTGCTCAAACCCCTATAAAAATTTGTGAAATTTTTTATTAAGTTATACAGTAAAACAAAAGAGAAAGAGGGGGAGGGGACCTATCCAACACTGAATAGTTTACATCAACTTGTTGTCCTGTTTAAATGTTCAAAAATATTATCTTCACGTTTCAAAACATGTTATGAAATAATAGAGAAAAGAAACTTGAAACATATACCAAGGACAAAGTATGATATATTTTTTTTTTGGATGGAAATGCCTGTCATTGCTTTTGTCAACCACAAAGGGCCTTCAAATTTACACTCGTGTGTTAAATCTCACCCTATCTTCCAAAAAACACCCACAATTTTATATACCCGATGATCATTTTTAGAGTTGTTGGTTTGGTCCTAATTTGTTTATTTAATTTTTGTAAAATAAAATTCTTAAAAGAGTGTGTTGCAATGGAAATAAGCAGAAAATACAAGCTGAACAATTCGAAATTTTTTTTATCTTTGGATACGTACCCTTTATTGTAGAATTCGAAAATTTTAATGATTTATCTATAAACAACCAGCGTGATTTTTAATTTTGACTTCCTAACTGGATGCACGAAGCTCGTATGACTACACAAGGTTTAGTATTGGTAAAAAAGTCTACGAAATCGAACATTCCCTTTATTAATTAATTAATTTATTTATTATTTATTTGTATATTCATTATTTATTTGTATATTTATTTATTTATTTCAGATTCCCTAAAAATCAAACAAACAATATGGATTTTATTTTACTTGTTTAATATGGCGCTTCTGGCCGCAGTGATTATTTGCTGGGGTTACCATAGGGCTGACTCACCACCAACATCAATACAACAAATTTGACGACCCAAATCGGGCGGATCATGCACTGGGTGGATCACAAGTGCATGAACGTCAACAATTCAATAATAAATCAAATTCGATCAATCAATTATGAATCAATCAGTCAATAATCAATTCAAATATCAATCAAGTCAATAAACAATGGAATGAGCGTAAGAATGTGTTGCACTCGTTCAATTGCGTTGAGGTACGACGGAATACGCCACTTGCAAGGGCCATGCTTACTCGTGTCTCTACGAGTATTCATGGAACAGCAACTGCCACCAATGGGGTGCCAAGAACCATGGTGACGGCGGCAGTATCTCAACTCAAATAGTCACCATCGACCAGGGCCTCCTCATTCAATCCAAACTTACAGAATAAGAAAAACACAAGTTTTAAAAATGGAGTCGAGGACTTTTCCGTATACAACAACTTTATCTACTTTAACATTGTTGAAACTTATTGGCACTGTATTTTCGTTGGTTACTTGTATTAATTACCTAAAACATGTAAAAGGCTGTCACTCTTTTTATGACTTTTAAATCATTAAAACACCTCCTAATAAAATTCCTTGCGTGACAAGGTAATAAAGAACTTTGCAAGTGTTGCTTATATTTGTCTTAAATGGTTTTGTACTGAAACAAACCCAAAAAGCATACCTTAATTGGAAACGGAGACGCTACTGTAACCTCTTAACTTAAGGTTCGAAGATACTTTTAACGATAACAATGTTTGTCCTAATACACCCCCCCCCCCCCCGAACCCATCCCTTTATATACTTAGTATCTGTATCAATGAAAGTGGAATATCCCTCTGATAAGAGAGATAACTCTTCTAATAAGAGAGAGGACTTTCTTCAGACATTTTGTCATGAGTTGTCATATCAGAGTTTACAAGTTTCATTCATAAGAACAATTCTATAGTCAACTCAATCAAACCTTTTCTATGGTACAAGTGTTGATATCTAGTTTCTATTGCTAGTATATTGATTAATTATTTATAATAGTTTACTTAAAACATTTATACTCAATTTCTTTAAACAGTGTAAATTGAAAAAAAACTCTATCTCTTAAAGTATAATTCTTTTATTTGTACAGAAATTTCAGATGCAGTATTGTTTATAAACATTTAATTAAAATTTTGTTTCATTAAAAAATATTGTCAAGGACGATAATGGAACGATAACTCTTGTTTATGGATGCGTGTTATTTTTCATGCACAGAAAACAATTTGTTATTCTGATTTAAAAAGCAGCGCTTCAGTATGTTTTCTAATGGGAGTTAGATAGGTATGAGAGTAAATATTATTTTTATATATACCTCATATTTCTAATCTAATTGTGAAATAAAAAATAATTAATCTTTCTATTTACCATATCAAATTTTCTTCACATCATGGTTCGACATATTATTAATTTCTGAAAAAGCAAGCAACGCTTCATACTTCAAACTATTTTCCATTTGAATTTAATGCTATAGTTGTTGCTGAAAATCAATGTCTGGATTTAAAAAAAAAAGAGTCGTGAAATTTTGAGCAGAGGGATATTGCCTCTTAAGACCATACTTCACAGTTTATGAACCAACTATCCATTAATAATAATATATATATATATATCTATAAAGAATGTAAAATTAATTATGCAAGCACATGGTTATGCCTAATCCATATGCTTTTGAATGCCAGCTCTTCTCAAAACTATACATGTAATAACATCATCCTCCCCTATTCCATTTTGATGGGAGGTGTATAGTATTTGCTTCCCGAATTGAAGTGAGCGAGATTTAATTTTTTTTTTTTTTTTTTTTTTTTTTACAATAGTGACAAATATATATTATAAAGTATAAACTATTCAATACTGTCTAAACCTGTCCGCAATATCCATTAAAAAGGAGTTAACCAAACGTCCTATTCACCCAGTCTCACATAAATCTTTAATTTAAGGTACAGTTTATTTTAGAATTATATTATATCTTGTCAAACAGGCAATTCAACTCAGTAAAAACAGAAACAACACTTAAGATTATTAAATAAATTGCCTCGGAGAGAGTAAATTCATCTCAGAAAAATGGCACTAGTGATTTATATCAAGCTTAGAGTAGACCCTTAGCCATAAACCTATATTTGGTAATTTAGGAAGGTCTTAACTTAAACGGATCTGGTTAAAATTATTAAATACGTTTTTATGTTAAATTTAGATTGTAGAGCATATGGAATTAGATATACTGTTATATTATTATGGAAATTTATACATTACCCTCTGCACGTCTGATTTACTTAATCTAGGTCATTGTATGCTGACACACAGATACACAATTCTTAGTTTTCTGTATGATAAAAAGGAATGTATTCTTTTTTATACAAAATTACCTGAGATGTATAATTCATTTCAAGACTGCATCATTCTTTATATATTTTTCAAAATTTAGCCAAGGAATTTGGTAAAACTTGATATTTCTAAAATGCGGGTATACCTGTCCAACAGACACCTTTGTAAAACCTGCAGATCAATCATGATGTACCTTGTCAGTTTTGTAACCTTAGATATAATCCTATCCAATAAAAAAATGATATAATATAAATATTTGAGAGTTGTTTTAGTGATGAAAAATTAAGGGATTTTGTTATGCAGACTCAACATAAATCTGCTTATTTATGTGTTTTGGTGCATAACTACATTATAAAATCCTCTATGTTAAATTTTGGCTGTTGAAATTTTAGAGATGTGCACTCTGAAACAGGTTGTAATGTATGACAATAAGCAAGCAAAGGCATGTCTTTTATGTGCTTTTTAGTTGGGTTTATAAGTTACTTGAAAACTACCTTAAGGAGGATATGGAGATAACGAACAGTATTCAACAATGTTTCTTATACGATCAGTCACATATGCATACTGGGTCAATACAAGTTGGTGGGCAATGGGCATACTTGTGTGTAACTGACAGTGGATTGGTCAATGTACAGCAACTTTGGCTGATGGAATTAGTTAAATGTCTGAGAATATAGAGTTTTGAGAATGTTGTAGGTTTGTGAAATTGAAAATATTAAAGAGGTGTTACTGTTAAATACTCCATTTATTTTGACATAATTCCCATTTATTACCATTAGCATATAAGGATGGAATGTGTCCTAATTTATGACCTTAAATTTTGGTAAGAGTTATTTTCCTTTATTTGACATCAATAAAAAATATTTTAAAAAATCTTGCCTGGTAAAAAGGTTGTTTTTGATTGTCATTCTGTTTCTAATATTTTCATATATCTTTCCACCACAGTATTTAATGATATTCTATCAGTTGAATTTTTATTTAATTAAAACCGCTTATCCCCAATGCAATCTTTGTTAATTAAGTACTGCTTAGTTACTGAATTTTTTTTTTCCTGGGCAATACTTTTTGACTATAAAATGATTTAATATAATGTCAGAGTAGAGAATTCGGTCCTATTAGAATTGAAATCCTTAATATTTCAATTTAAATGCTTATTTAAAAGCTCTGTCTCAGTCATTCCGATCTGTCATTGAAAACTCAATCTGCGCAGGCTGTTGATTATTTACGTTTTACTCTTAAAAAATCATTACTTACATTAAACCATCCCTTTACTCCCATATGTTCAATTGTTTAATTATTCCTGTCATCTATGACTGAAATCATACCATATTGTTTAAATTCAACCAATACAGTTGACGTTTGATCTTAACAAATATCCAATCGGGTCAAATCTAAAGCAAAATTACACCATCGGTGCGGCTAATGTGGCTTGAAATTACAAACCTTAATAGCTACCCTTGAAATAAAATCTCTTTTCAAAATCAATTCATTGCCACAATTAAACTGCATAAACTTTTTCATGATCTTACTGTTTTATCGATTCATCGAGAAAGGAAGGGGAGGTAAACAACTAAATATTAGACTATATGCAAATGGACCTAGATTATCCGTAATGATAGGTTCTGACTAAGAGTGACTATAATTATATATCTGAAAGGACTTAAATCCGGAATGGATAGAGATAGGGCTACTGAAATAAACTCATTTATCCGAGACCAGGCTTGTATAAGTAGTGATATTTATTTATATACTTATTCATTTATCTATTTATAAATGAATGAATGAATAAAATACAACCTTAGTTCTACCAAAGAAAATTAAAAGTGATTTATAAAATATTTTTTTTGATAGAATTTATCAATCAGGAAAAAATCCCACTTTACCCAACTGGACCTTGTTTCCATGTATGGTATTACCGAAAAACAGCATCAATCCTTATTTTTCTAAAAAAGCATATTTGCAATTCAATAATTTTCATTTTTTCCCTCAAGACAGTAGCATTATTCCAATTTTAATTACTGATTTTGCTTGGTAACATACTATTTCCACGGCAACCATAAAAGTTATTTAAAGAATAATATTGCGTATACCTAAAAATTTTTAAAGTTAATCATTTTAATTATTTTCTTAAGTTGCTGATCGAGTTTCATAATAATACATTTATTTGATCAGTGTCGAGTAAGAAACGGATTCGGCGATGCTATAAATATACGAGGCATTATTTCAAAATCGAAGTTTTTTGTCAAGGTAGTTCACTGACTTGTGGAATTAAATATTGTTTCATAAAAGTTCAGACCCCCTCTCCGAAAAAAATCGCAAGTTACAGGTTACGTATAAGCCGACGAGTTCCGAATACCCTAGCGGTACTTATTCAATTCAACCCTAAATAAAAAAATATGTCCCACATATTATCCATTGGCATGCCTAAGAAAAGTTAAATTAACTGTGAACGCTGAGCTCACTTTAATGATACACCACGCCTACTATATGATTATTGTGGCAAAGTCCATGTTTTACTCTGGGAGACCGAAATAAATGTCAGATCAAAAAGTAAAATAAGAGGTCATATATACAATGGCACAATGTAAGAATCTATGAAAGTTTCATTAAATCTTATTCGGCGGAATGGAGGAATTGCGATGGATAAGAGATAGATATACCCTTCAATATCAGAAAGAATGACTGTATCCATGTAATGCTAAGGGAGCCCAAATTATGTGCCAGATCACAATATAAAATAGAAGGTGCACTTCGCACTATTTAAAAAAAATTCTGTGAAAGTCTCATTAAATTCTGTGAAGCCTCGTTAAATTTCATTCAGTAGTAGAAGAAGAGTTTAGGATAAGAAATTGTTACTCCAAAGAGTATCAGACGGGCGGACGTACAGACAGACAGGCGGATATACAGACGAATGGATGGAAAAACATTACTTTATACCCATTCCTACTGATTTCCAAGCGGGGTTTAATAAATTACATTTCCAACGAAGAAAACAACGAATAATGAATTTATAGCAGTTTTTAAAATGTGTATTCGGAACTAGTAAAATTACACCTCTTCCGATATCCATGGCACGCCAAATTCACAAAAATGAGCTAAACCTAGTTTCACAATCGATAAACTAGGTTTATCGACTGTAAACTATAGTTTACAAATCGTTAACTATAGTTTACAAATCGTTAAATATAGTTTACAAATCGTTAACTATAGTTTACAAATCGTTAACTATAGTTTTCATCTGTAAAACTATATTTAATGGTTGTTATCTATTGTTTACGAATGCTAATCTAAGTTTATCTTTCTGTAATAAAGCGTTAACAATAGATTTTGTTGATAAAGATAGATTCACGTCTGTAAACTATAGTTTACGATTGTTAACTAAAGTTAAGAGTTGTAAACCAAAGTTTACAATCGTGAAACTGTATTTATCAGATAATCTAGGTTTTGCAATCGCAAATGATTGTTTTCGGTGTTAAGTATAGTTTACGGTTGTGAAACATAGATTATATCACTATTATTATTAACTATAGTTTACAGATGTAAGATATGGATTAACGTTGTTAACTATAGTTTACGGTCCGTAAACTATAGTTTACAACCGATAAACCTAGTTTATTGACTGTGAAACTATGTTTTGCTCATTTTTGTGAATTTGGCGTGCAATAGATATCTTCCAGTGTTCTAAATATTTATTTTAGACAAGTTTTAAGTATTTGTTAGAGTACATGTACATATCAAACTTACTTTTGATACATTGATTGTTGTTTTATGTGAAAAATTAGTGTCTCCACAGAGGTTTTTCTGCACACTTACGCGCCCCAGTGATTCAGATTTGTTGCATTGTAAAAGCAAGTACGATAACAAAACCGCCGGTACTCGGGCGGCAAAAAATCAAAACTTCGCGTAATTCAAACACTCATGAATAAGCCTTCTTACCACAGGTATCAATTTATCTTACACTTTTGAAAGTACAGTGTGTATTAACTATCTACCTTTAGTGATCCCTGAGCGTTTTTCAGAACATTTTAGCACATTGCAAATGTACAATTGATTACCAATTACAAAACAAAGACACATAGCAACAACATAATATTCAATATATGTTTCTGATGTCAAGTAAAAAGAATGGGTAATGCTTCATCAAAATTTAAGACCATACGTGGCAAAGAAGTTTGAGTGGTTACAGAGAATGGATATTATCTACATGCACCTGGTTTCTGAAGAATTCATCGAGTATTCACAGTAATTTATTGCATTCTTTATGAGCAGATAGTACTGGATCCTATCAGAATTAGGCATCTATAACGGAACATACATGTTGTATTTCTTTGATCAGTTTTAGATATTTTAGTTTTTATAAAACAAACACAGCAATTATAATTTAACATGCTTTAAAAACTAAAAGTGGACGCAAAAAACACTTGACAATGTATTCTTAACCTTGATTTCACCTAAAAAGAGCGGATAACATTACAACATCACATCTCTTTATCTGACTTATTCTGTCATTACTCTGATCGTTCATTTCATTTAAGTTCCGAGAATTACGCTCTTTACGAGGTTAATTCATTTTCATTTTGATTAATTGATTGTGTTTTGTTTAACGGGACGAGAATTTTTCAATCATATATATACGTCACTGTATGCCGGTGAAAGGCTTCAAATTAAATCCTGTATATACTAGCTGGGTACTAAGGGTCATTAAGCAATAAGGATTCTTTAACGTGCCAACGCCTACCGTGACACGGGACTTATGTTTCAAAGTCAAATCCGAATGTCACCTTTCATGCCGAGCGCTTGGCGAAGGAATAGTTACTATCTATATTTACGTCTTAGGTTTGACGTGGCGTTCTGTGGATAAGATCTTAAGAACCTAGGCCCCATATCACGATCTAGGTTTTGGCAAGATAAAAGCTTCCATTTCTCCACGGCCCTGCGCGTGCCTTATAATGGTTTCGATTCTATGCTTCCCCCCGGCATACTTCATAACCTATATCCGACAAAGTTCAGACGAGGGCATTATTGTCCTTATGATGTATTCCCACTTCATATTTAAAGATATATATTTACATTTCCAATGTCTTTGTCCGAGATAAAATTACCAAGTGTAAATGTATTTTATTTCTCAATCAATGTATTGGTGCGGTTCCAAAAAAAAAGACACGTACAGGGCGGAACAAACAGCTAGACAGAAGCAGGATTTGGAGCACGTGGATTGGCGGAATCAAAGCATGTAAATATAAGGAATAACTGTCAGATTTTTCAATTTCATGAAGATGATCAATCGATTGGCTTGCGTGATAGTTTTATGCATATTATCACGCAAACCAATTAATTGATCACTTCATGAAATCGAAAAATAAGACAGTTATTCCTTTTATATATATATATATATATATATATATATATATATATATATATATATATATATATATATATATATATATATATATATATA
>PRKT01001239.1:58142-78793 GCA_003671525.1 Saccostrea glomerata | reverse complement strand
ACTTTTATATTTTACATATGTATTCCTTGTGGCAAGACATTTCATTGGATATCAACAACCTTGACCTTTTGACCTTGACCTTGGAGATTTACGTACTTATGAAAAATCTTTAACCTTGACCATAAATTTTGAACAGTAAGGGCTAGGGCTTTCATACTTCACATATGTAATCCTTGTGAGAAAACCTTTCATTGGATATCAACAATTTTGATCTTGACCTTGGAGTTGACCTACTTTTAAAAAACTTTTGACTTTGGTCATAACTTATTAACGGTCAGGATTAGGGTTTTCATCCTTAAAAAAATCAACTTCAATGTTACTTTCTAAATAAATGACAAATGATAGGATGTTCATATTACACACAATATGTCATAAAAGATAACATCTCACCCACAAAGACACCGAAAGCGGGGGACCACAATTCTTTGAATTTGCTTGTTTTACGATAGAAATGGCTTAGGGTAAAGTGCGTTATCCTATTCCAAAATGGCGAAAGGTAAATACGCTTCAATCATATTGCACTTAGTTTCAGAGTTATACAGACTTACATTATATTAGTATTTATATGCAACATTAACACCCCTACTAATGTTATTGTAATTTAAATTCAAGACACGTGGTTTAGGTTTTATCTATTCAAAGGTAATAGGGTAGATCCGGTTTTATAAATAAAATTGGCAGTAAACAGGAAATTGCCATAGTCTGTTTCTTCTGTAACATGTCCTGTGAAAAATGTGTGTTTCAAAACCTTTCTGAAAGACTTTCATGATTTTCAACAGAAATGGGTGGCTTAAGGTGGGGAGTGGGGTAAATAACAATTAATACATCTTATACTTAACTGCAAAAATTAAAGCTCACTAGCGACCGATACGCTGGTAAAAAAAAGCGTAATATCATCTAATTTAACAACTAATTAAACAAACATTTGTTTGCCTTATATGGCTATTGCGATTAATGCGCACAGAGGATCTTTCCACGAGCAACTGACCAATTGTTGATTGAATACGTATACGCCAAATACATGATTACATGTTACTTCGAACACGTGTTTCAGGTCAATCTATGATCATGTCAATGGAGTGAAAAAAAAAATTCTTATGAACAAAATGCAAACATTAGAAACTATTAAAAATATCCGGGGCGTTTTTAATTTGTTGTCAACTAGAGAAAAATATGTTTAATAAAACGTATACGTAGTTCATGTCAAGTTCAGAACACCAGCATTTCAAAGATAAGGAAAACGAGCAGCATCTCGTATGCATCGAAATGGACAACACATTTTTTACATAACCATACTCGTGATCACGTGTGTTGGCCAGGGAATCCACCTGGCAATTGTATTCACCGCTAGTACAATAAATGAATTTATCAAGCGTAAAATTCCTGTAGTATTCGTATAATATTCTCATTCATCTGATTTGTCAGTTCAAGTCACACTGGTGACCCTTTTGCTAACCTGACGCCCAAAAATATAGTCCCGGTTCCCCTGCAAAATATTTGTCAAAATAAAAATTTTAATTCATGACAGCAGAAAATTGTATCATACAGAATACTTAAAAATAATTAAAACTTGAATGAATTCAAGAAAGATCGATTGAAGTGCCTTCTTACAGAATGATATTATAGGGTGGTGAAAACTAAAACACAACATAGCTTTTATGTTTACCATGTCTCCATGTGCTAGTCACTTCCTAGCCACATTTCCGTGAATAATTTACCCTATCTCGCTGAAGTCTCGCTAGCTCTTGCCAGAACTACTGTCAGAGCTACTCTGAACTCATCGGATTTTATAATGTGCAGAACACCGAAAAATAAAAGGTTCAGAACACATTAGTAGGGGTGATTAAGTAATTTATACCATCTCTGGTAGTCTAATGCTATCACAGAATTTTTTTCGGAATTAACAATGCTGCAATGAATTCTTGCTACTATATTATATTTGTAACTTGATCTTGTTTATCCAGACCATGCATTCTGATGGAAATAATTTGGACCCACCACCTGCCCTGCTTCCACTCAATGTATATTCAATTGTATTTGATTAAATAATGTACACGTACAGCGGAGTTATTGTATGTTATTTTTTTTTTCAATTGATATGTTAATGTTGTAATATTATTTCATCTATTTTGTTGTTTCATATAGTATACATAATATATTTACATTGAAGTTGATCTCATATTTGGGTGTTTGTTCTCCCATCTTTTTTGCAAAGTTTTCTAATCATATTAATTTTGTATTTTTTCCTTATAAAGGATATATTAAAATATGGTCATATGTAACTTTTGTACATATTTGTTTAATTTGTTTGGCATAACAATAAATGCTCAAACAAACATTTTATTTTGATATTTGCAAAAAACAGAGCAGAGCAGAGCAGACTGATTGATGGAGAAAATAAATTATTTGAGGAAGGTTGAAGACGATGGTATTAACTTCGTTGTAACAATTGAATTATTTATATAGAAGAACATAATTACTGTGAAAAGGTGGCATTGCTGATTAGAGTAAAGTATATTTTTTACTGCGGTAAAAATTTTCTGAGTTCTTTGGGTAACTAGGGTAAAGTATGCGTAAAATATGTCATTTTGCTTGTTTTTGGTTATCAGGACCTGAACAGATGCTATTTCGATGGATGTTCACTACTCCTAGGCATTTGATCCTACTCCTGGAATTTTTGGGGATCCGTGTTTTATACTTTAGCTGTCCACACACAGATCTTTATATTGTTAGTAGACTGTAGTTTTCAGTGTTAGATTATTGTTCGTTATCTCCACCTTTATCATTGATCAGACTCGGCACACACTCTGGGCCTCTTCATAAATCATTGCACAAAACACAATGAAACTGAAAAAATTCCTTTTTTAAATAAACCGAGTGCAATTGCGAAGTACTACTTTTTGCAGTTAGTTTATGATCCTATTTATATCGTGATTATGATATAACACAATAAGTAGGGAAAAACAGTGCTCTTTCGATTCAGATTTAGATGCGGCTAAGAAACTTATCAAAACATTAGAAGAGGAGAGGGATATATTTTACTTTTTTCTGTTTGTTTGTTTGTTGTTTAAGGTCCCTCTTGAGAGTTGTTCACTCATATGGAGAACCATCCCTTGCCGTTGGAGAGCTGCATATTTTGTCTTATACTTGGCATTTACAGCACAGGCACTTTTATTGGGATGCAACTTCCTGTTGGGCGTAGTATAAAACCAGAGGCTTCCGAGTTTTCTATTCCTAGGTCTCTGGTTTTATCCTTCATTTGAAACTGTTGTATCCCAATAAAACTCTTCAAATTTATTCGTGGAATAAATAATTAAGTAGTTTACAATAAATAGACTCGACCAGAAATGTCTGACACGATTTAAGTGACAAGTAAAAAGTGTCGTCTTGAAGCGAACAATGTCATTTTAAAGTAGAGTGATACTTAATATATTAACAAAATACGCGCTTGAAGTGGGGGTACCTGTAACTTAGTTAAGTACCTTGTGGTAAAAATAACTAGGGGGTATCCTGTATACGAAACAAGTGCCTGTGACTTACAGGCATTGAGCAGTGAGGGATCTTTTTCGTGCCAGCACTTTTGCAACACGTGACAATGGTTTATACAATCTCATATGAAGGTCCGGTCTCCACGTCCCACGGTGGGATTTGAACCTGTGACTTAAGGATCAACTTCTTACTTCACGTCTTTAGAGCAGACAATCTAACCACTATACGTGCGACTTTACTTTTTTTACCCCCCGCTTGAAAAGCGGGAGGGTATATAGTAATCGTTAATTCCGTCCGTCCGTCTGTTACGCTTTGGGGTACCCATCGCTTATCCGCAACTCCTCTTATACCACTGAATGAAATTTGATGAAACTTTCACATAATCTTTATTTCATATTGCCATTGTGCACCTCTTATTTCACTTTTTGATCCGACACATATTTTGGGTTTCCCATAGCAAATCATGGACACTGCCATTTATACACATATGGGAGGCGGGGGTATCATTTATTGAGCCCATTAATCACAGTACCTCTAGTTTATATTGTTTACTTTTTTGTATTGACGTGTGAATTATGTCCAGAGTGCAGTTTTATAGCATTGTTGCACTGGATCTAAAGAAACGATGTTCAAAATTAACATTGCTGTATCTATGGAGGAAACTGGCAAAACATTTCGGGAGAAAGAAATTGCAGCTCTATATTCAGTCTTCTGATTCTTAAAATTTCTGTGCGGTATTTTTATTTAAAAGTTTTTTTTCTTAAAAGAGTTTAACAAGTTAAACACACAGGTGAAACGTAACCTGTTTTTTGTAAACAGGGCACGAGCTCTGCTTTCTTGTTTTCTATCACTGGGTGTGTTCAACTCCGTACATAATACTTGACACAGACTGACAATACTGGTGAGTTTGTTTTGCTTTGCGACAATTCTATTCTGAATTTTCTAGATTGTATTTTGATTAGGGATAAAACTTTATGAACGTGCAAGTATGTATCAATCAAACGCGTCCCGAAATTCGTAGTTTCAGTAATTTCAGATAAAGTTTTTATTACATCTCTATAGAAACATATAAGTCGTATTATACCGACAAAGCCCAAGCGGACTTTTACGAGGAGCGCTGACATTTACATTTGACGGCACAACTTTTACACAACGACAGTGTGCGGAAACTCTTTTGCGATTTAAATATTTAGCTCAACATTGAATAACAGTAAAACTCGGTTATAGCGAAGTCCTGGGGACCTTTGAATTTAATTCGCTATATCTGTAATTCGTAATATCCGTATAACGAATTCATATAACCATTATAGCGAATTCACACTATGCATGTTTTCTTTCAAGAATTACTACCAACTATGTAAGTGAAGCAAATATAAAAAAAAAAACATATCTTCGATAAGTGAGGTTTTCTTATGAATTAAGTTTTTTTTATACAAATGCTAAAAGGAAATAAAGTAAGTTCAATTTATCAATTTTTTTTATTATCTTTGAAAGTTCGTTATAAAACATGTAAATTTCATTATATTTACGCTCAGCGGGATTCAAAATCAGTTCGCTATATCCGTAAATTTGTTACTGTATATCAGAGTTCGTTATAACCGTAAAATTTTACAAAGATTTGTTAAGAATTTTGCCGGGGACCCAAAAAAACGTTGCTATTTCCGTGAATTCGCTATATCAGGGTTTTCGCTATATCCGTGTTCGTACTAAACGAGTTTTACTGTAAAACGAAAATAATGGGTTATTTCTGTCAATACACATATAAGTTGTTCATGAAGGAAACGACACTTAACCACCCTACCCTCAACTCCCGGAATTCTCATGTTAGTGTCCTTAACACAATACCTTTGACCACCAGAATAGTTTTCTTATGTAATATCAATTCTGTACCTCCGTACATGACACAAGTTTAAAAACCCAAGTAAACCGTCATTTGTAAAAGTCAGTGCTTCTCATAAAAGTCCAGTAGGGGTTCAGGGGGCGAAGCTTGTGAAATTATAGCATATTTTGACCGTTTACATCGAGCGTCGAGAAATTGTTGATTTAATCATGGCATTTTATATTTTTGAAGTGGTGGGGGTCTTGGGACCAAGCTTCCTAAATACTGGCGAATATTCATCACTCTCTTGAGTGTCAGGAAATGTACTTTTACAATAAAGTACTCAAATTTCAATATGCAGGGCTTCTTCTTTTCTCCTTACAGTTTTATTTATTTTCACAGTTAGTCTGATTACACATAAGGTAGGAAAATACTAAGAATCCAGTGTACATATGTACCAACTGCAATTAAAACTTAGAAAGTTCTTATTTTCTCAGTTAGTCTGTTTACACATAAGGTAGGAAAATATTAAGAATCCAGTGTACTGCAATAAAATTTAGAAAGTTCTTGTGCACGCCTAGCTACGTTCTCGAAGGATATTATAATTACATTTTGAATACTATTTATTCATAAAGCACACTGATAATATAATTTGATTAATATTGTGTATTGAAACTGTGGTTATGAAAAAAAACCAATCGATATGTCTTCTTTGTTCTTAAATATTTTCGAGAAAACCTTTTTCAACTTCATTAATTGTATAAAGCAGTTTTTCTATAGAATAAATAACTTTACCCTAGTCTCGAAAAAACTTTACCCTAATCGTAAAAAGACAGTTCATAGACTTTACCCTAATCAATGGCAAAACTTCTTGACCCGTTTTCTGCTTAATTATGCAGAGTTGAATGTAGTCTCATTCTGAGCAAGAAAAAACTAATGCTGGAAAACAAATTGGTGCAAAATAAAGTAAGATTCATCATTAGAATTCACCGATATTTATTCATGAAAAATTGAAGCGTATTAGCTTGTCGCCATCTTGGACTAGGGTGACGCACTTTACCCTAGTCCGTTTATACACGGTGATTTATAATCAACAAAGGAATGTTTCTCATTCAAGTATTGCAGATTCAGAATCATGTTAACAATGAAAGTGATATCAGTGGCGTAGCCAGGCCACTTTTGATGTGGACGCAAGAGTAGGCAAGGGGTTTGGCCGCCTAATGTCCCCAATGGATCCATTGTTAAGCCCTGGTACGGATCCAGAGGGCGATGCCCTCGACAGCTTTTGAATTTCGATGAGGATGTTCGACCCTCCTGATCGCATTTTTCGTACACTTTTAAGTTTGTTATGCACCCATGTTTTTGAGGTCTGTTTTGTTTTTGTACAAAATATGGACAAACACTCTAAAATGATAAGGGATATGCCCTATTCACTGTATCGTTGTTCATGTAATATGAAGAGCCCACTTAAAACAATTTTAGACTTTTGAAGAGACAAAATACTTATGATAAATTAATTGGTTGGAGTGGTACATGTATGTAAAAATGAAATGCATCTAGATTCCAGGAAAATATTATGATTTCAGAAATAGAGATATCTACCATCATAACATTATTTTCCCCTAAAACTGATTCTGTTAATTTTCAGTTATTATTTATGGTTTATTAGATTGTTTCCAAACATTTCTTTTATTTTTAAAAGTATTTATTTATTGCAAAATGATTTGAGAGCATAAAAATTTCGCCTGCGTCTCCCTCTCTCCTTTTTCCCTAAAATGACGTGAACGTTCTTGCGTACAAACGTACGCCTGGCTACGCGCCTGAACTCCAACCAATTAATTTATCATAAGTATTTTGTCTCTTCAAAAGTCTAAAATTGTTTTAAGTGGGCTCTTCATATTACATGAACAACGATACAGTGAATTGGGCATATCCTTTATCATTTTAGAGTGTTTGTCCATATTTTGTACAAAAACAAAACAGACCTCAAAAACATGGGTGCATAACAAACTTAAAAGTGTACGAAAAATGCGATCAGGAGGGTCGAATATGCTCATCGAAATTCAAAAGCTGGGACATCGCCCTCTGGATGCTCACAAGGGCTTAACCACGGACTCATTGGGGACATTAGGCCCCTAAACCCCTTGCCTACTCTTGCGTCCACATCAAAAGTGGCCTGGCTATGCCACTGTTAAAGAAGCTATCCATTCAAACTAGAAAATAGTATGACCGTGCTTGTAAAAATACATAAAATTGAATCAAATTAACGAACATATTATCATACTTTCCATCTGTGAATTTTGACAAAATAAGATTTTTAAAAAAAGTCATACAATGTCATTGAATAATTAAATAATTTTTATCAAAAGTGTCCAATACTGATTTGAATAAACAAATGAGTGAATTCATTTTTTAAATTATAGTTTAAGCTTGGAATTGTGAAAAAATAATTGTTATGGCATCCGATGAGTAAACACAAGGCATTTGAAAAACTACAACAAGCTTGATGTACTTGTGTTAATCTTCTTGAAAACATGATTTTTATAATAAAATACATGTACACAAGAAAACTACCAATATTGTGCCCTAGAAATCATCGGCTTAATGAGATTAAATGCCCTTACTCTATAAATATAAACCGATTAAATTCATCATAGTTTTTCATTCATTTGTGAAATTGATGCACTTTCAATGTTTAAAATATATCACTAAAATATCGTAAAGCAGATTTTTTAGCGGATATAAAATTTTGCGTTTTGCTTGCTTAAAGGTACGAGGGCTGTTTAATAAATAATAATGTCCTTGGTGCTCGGAAAAAAACAAAAAACGCTTTTCAATGATTTCGCCTTTAAATGACTTCACTTAAATGTTCTATCTCAATTAAAACACGTGTCCGTATCATTTTTTTTTTTCAATTTCTGATTGTTTTTAGAACACATTTTTGAGTATGGCCCTTCGTATACTGTAATATGGCAGATTCTATTATTTCCTGGACGTGTTTCTTCTTTCTGAAAGGTGTTTTTTTCAAGTTTGGAAAACGAAACAAGTCAAAGGGTGAAAGATCTGACGAATATCGTTGGTGTAACAAAACATTAACTTTCTGTTCTTCCCCAACACTCCTTACTCTTCATAGCCTGTGGGTTTTGACGCTGTAATGAAGAAATTTAATGTAGTGGATTCCTTATTCTGGTTCCATCCTCTCATAAATCTTTCGATTTTTTTGCAAAAATTTGCTTTTTTAACTTCTTTAGAAATCAAATCGAACTAATAAGAATTTGAACAACAAGACTACTAAAAGAACTTACGAAGTGATGACTTTAATCGAGACTGGTGATATTCTTGTGTCATCAACTTGTTTGTCAATAACATGCCACTTTTTGAAATCAAAAAAAAATTTTAAAAAATAATTTATCTCGTTTTTGAAAATACATACGTAGAGCATGCTCTTGCGTATAGAAGCAACTGAGAGATATGAACCCCGTTTTCAGGTAATGAAGGTATATTGCTGCTTAAGTAAGGGAACTTGACGATTGGAAAGTAAAAATCATCACGTTTATCATAAAGCATGGTTGTAAGATTATCATTAACGTCTTCTTCAAGTAAAATATCCAAATATGAAACAGACGTGTCAGTCTCTGTGGTATCTTTTATCTCAAGTTCACCGGGATATATCGTATCGACATAAGAATGGAAATAACCATTGATAAGGGACTCCGACCCTCAGCCAGGAAGGACAACTCTTTAATTTCTAATTTAATTCAAAAAGTCTTTAAATGAAGCTTGAAAATTAAATATTTTCATGCAACAATTTTCATTATATGCCTCTCAATGTGCTTCAAGGTTCTTTGCAAAGCTCGATAAATCACTTCTACTTTCATATCATATTAATAAACATTGATAAAATATGCTTTTTTCAGGATAAAAATTTCTAATTTTAATTAGACCTTTATGAGAAGTTCAAAGAACCTTGAAGCACATTGAGAGGCATATAATGAAACGTGTTGCACGAAAATATTTAATTTACAAACTTCATTTAAAGACTTTTTGAATTAAATTATAAATTAAAGAGGTGTCCTTCCTGGCTGAGGGCCGGAGTCCCTTAATTGACACTACGTCGTCGATCTATTTAAAAGTCGAGTTGAAGGCCACAGCAAGTGTATTCTTCTTTTCACGTATAAGATTTTGGACAAATTCTGCTTCATATGAATACAAAAATAGGTCTTCTAATAATGGGGCACAATTGGTACCCATTGGAATTCCAATAGATTGTTGGAAGACATGTTCTCTAACAACATGATAGATATTGTCAATCAGAAACTCAAACATCATTTTAATATCAACTTTAGAGTACTTGCGTGTACAATCAGAACGTTTTTAAATGATTTTGCAAATGACCAATGACAAGGTAAGAAAATTTTCGAGTTCCATTTTTATTTAAAAATGCAGCTGTCAGTGATGTTAAAAAGCGTGGACATTAATTTATCGTGGGGAATGGTGGTGTAATCATATAATCAAAATCTTATATTCTATTATAAACGTATGTGAAAGATCAATTTGTATTTAACCCAGATATTGTGTATTATTATCCTTCCTGTCAATGTGTTTCTATATATTCAATACGCAACTATTATCGCAAAGTGTTCTAAGGATTAACATAGCGTAAGCTTACTTTGTCGAAATAGAGCACGTCTTCATTTTCTGAAGAAAATCCGACATCACCCATGCCGGGGATCGAACTAACGACCCCAAGATTGTCAGTACGACGTGCTGCCGATTTAGCAACGGACGCTATGTGGAAAAAATAATAATTGAGAAAAATTCTTCTTAAAAATGCATATATTTAAAAAAAAACAAACACCTAATTAATTCTGTTCTCTTAGTGAAAACCATTATTGCAGAAAGAAAATATGCTTATCAATGAAGGGCTAGTTGGACTTATTTAGTCTCTGGAAAGTTGCTTTCCCTGTTTATTTTGTCCAAATGTTCAGACTTGAAAGTGAAATTACATTGCAAATGGCGGGTTCTAAGGGGGTCTTGTCTTTATACATGTCGTGCTTTCAATAACAGCCTTTCAGAGACCATTCACGTCCAACTTGCCCTTCAATGATAAAACATATCTTATTTCTGCAATGATGGTTTTCACAAAAAGGACAGAATAAAGCAAGTGCATTTTTTTAAAATATGCACATTATCCATGTTATCTGATACAATTTTTCTCAAAAAAAAAAAATATTTGTTATCAAGTGATACTTTCTGTCTTTTAATCAATGAAATTTTTATAAACTGTAAAGGTTTAGACTTTATACCAGACATAGTTTTGGAGCTTTTGCAAAAAATAATTTTAGACATGTTGACCCTGTTGACCTTTGACGAAAACTTAATTATTTATGTATCTGTACACATCTACACACATCTGTACACATCAAAACTGGTGTTTGAATAAGGGATAGGGTGTGATTCCTGTACATGATTTCCAGTGTGGTATATTAGAATTTTTTTTAATCCAGTACCTTTTACTTCCCAATCTATCATAGTATAATATTGAATAGATCGGTCTGCGTTTATTTAGTACCCATGAAAACTAAATTGATATTCACACCCACAAAAAATATCACTCGGTCTCTATTTTTTTATTATTAACGAGATTTTTCTATTTTCTTCTTTAAGGGTATCAAACCAAGATCTGGAGTCATCTCCGTTCAGGATACGACAAATACGATCGTATTCCTCCAACAGGTTTCTGTTCAGTCTGAGGGGCGCGTGTGACTTCGATAGAAATGGTTTCCTTGACTACAGAGAGAGGAGGTGTCTCAAGCGTTTCTCCAGTGTAGTATTTGGATGACCGAGTCCACCTTGTGTAGATTCATGAGAATCAATCTCAGAAATAAAAAAAAATACACATCATAATCAAATCGACCAACTATAACACGGAACCTACTGCGAAACTTTTTTGCTATCTGTGAATATTCTTAATTTATTTACAAAGTACATTATATACAGAGTATTACATGCTCTTTTTGCCCCCCCCCCCCCCAAAAAAAAAAGGAGAAAGCTTCATTATTGCAGCAAGGGTAAATTATAACAAAAATATTACAAAAGTCGTCTCTCGCCGAATATGAAGTATATCCGACAAACATGACAAAGCAAATAATGGACCGAGTATTTGGAGATGGAAAAGACTACTGTCCTACCACAGCGCCATTTTCACCAGTTAGCACCACACGACATCCTTCTGTTCCCCAAACCGGCCAAACGTAAATTTCGCCTATCTGGAAAAAGATAAAAGTCATTAAATGCCTCTGACTGTGCAATGTATCAGTTTATGATTGATATCCCTATTGGGGAGAATGAAATATGTTTCCAGAAGTTGATCGATTGTCTAAAATAGTGAATCCAGGCCAAAGGTAGGTACTTTAACGGGCAGGGACAAATAAAAGGATCAACGATTAGTAAATGTTGGTGAAAACAGTCAAGCGTCATTATCTTTTGAATGTCCCCCTTTATAATCTCGAATCAAGAACCTGAGGCATTAATTGTTTGTTCATGGACAATGACATATCTTGTACACTGTACAAAGAATGAATCTGGACACAATTTTGTGACAGGGAAGTATAGTCAGAAAGTAGAATATGATCAATCAATGTATATCCTATCTATTCCAAAAATTAACGGACAGGGGGAAATGAAATGAAACTTCTTTAAAGTCTATTTTCCCGAACTGTACAAATTTCTTAAATAATTAGGTAGCACAAAGTATACACGAAGATCTTCATAGAATAAATTTCAGGATTACATAAACACTTATCATCTATCACCAAGAATATACAATGTGACACTAAAATAGAACAGTGAATCAAAAGAGTACTTAATTAAGTATTCAGGAAGCCTAGATCACTCCGTCATATCAGAATCATTGTAATCCTTTGATTACAATTGCGTACACCCAGATCAGTATCTTCATCATTTATTACCATAAATATTCTGCATCAATGTCAGACTAGTCGCAAGTCCTTTAAGCAATTATTTTTAATTTACGTAAAATCTAATCATGTGCCTTATTGTGTAAAACAATCGTTAGGGGAACTTGGAAAAATTAGTCATAAAAGCATTCTATTGGATAAATCTTAATTTTCTACATACAAAGGGAATTACAGAATCTGGACTAAATAAATTCTAATTTGGAAGAGTGAATTTATTTTCTAGTGGAAATATATAACAAACATGAGCAAGCTTTATATGGGGTTGTTATTTTGTTGGACATGTATATTTACAGGTGATTCATATGCAGGTGCCATGAATATAGATGGAAGGTATGGGTGAGTATAAATCAAGTATTATAAAATGAAAATATTTTACGTGGATTCATATTCGAGGTTCTCTTTGAACTCATTTCTGGGAGTACATGTGTAAAGCCATTTTAACAGATTTTAAATCTTTGTATAAAGATTTAAAATTAAATCTATCAGTTTAAAATATTTTCACTATATTGTTTTGATGATGTGTTTATTAAAATTATTATAGTCTGAAACTTTTCCATCTTCCAAGTAAACATCACACTCTTGCTGAATAGTATGTTTAAAGTGCATGTACATGTAATCTTAAATGTGTATCTTCTGCATTTTCGTCCTTGTGTTCAGAGTAGTTTTACTGACTGTGTACATGCACACGCAATTCAATGTCTCTGCACACAAGAATTTTCCCTATAATTTAATCTATATTAATCACATTTTTTTGGTATTAGAAAAACCTCTCGGTTTGAAAGAAGAAAAAAATTCTTTAATTTGTTTTACCTACTATTTCATGCAGTAACTACCTAAAAAAAGAACAATAAGTGTCCATTAATGGACATACTGCACATGTCTTCCCAAAAATGTTTTCAAACTGGAAAATGTTGTGTTATGACTAAATGTATTGAATATAAATTTAAATTTAAAAAAATCAAGTTTTTGTAGAGGATAATACTAGTACCTCTTTTTACCTCAACTTACACAAACAAATAGATGTGTTACATGTATGATATCCTCACCAATTAAGATTATTAATTTGATAAAAATATCAAATAAACTTTGCTTTAAACCTTAGTTGTTTTTTTTTAAAGAAAGACTTTATTTTTTGTTAATTTTAAACTAGTTGTGGCATATAAGCTTTATCATTACGGCTTTCCATCCCGACCTTTCCTCATGATATCATCCACTCTAATGGAGTGGTGACATTTCTCCCCGAGGGCAGATGGGAGTTCCGTAGATATGTAGGACAACTCAGACGGGATGACGCGTGTCATAGTTGGCTTGTTGATAGAAATCAATGTGACCTTCATATAAGAAATTATCTCATCAATACCTATTGCTAATTATCAATAATCTCATCAATATGACAGAAAGTTAATATTTCATATAAATTAGGACCATGGAATTAATTATTTACAATGGGCTTTATAAAGGCAATATTTGTAATATGGCATACAATATTCAACAGAGATTGATAGATTGATTTATCCGGTCTTTCATGAAAGGAAACGAACACGATTTTCCAATCAGTGGAAATATGGATATGAAATGAATAAAAGCTTTTCCAAAGCAATACATTTCTTGTTTCTCTATGAATACAAAATTTGAAGGAAAAAAGATGAATTATTTCTCTTTTTAAAGCATTGATATTATTGTTATTTAAATATCTGATTTTTGTTTTTATAAAATCAACAACTGATAGTCAAAAACAAATATTTAAAAATTATTTTTAAAAACTGTAATGGGGAATAATCAGCTTAATTGAGACACGTGAATCATACCTATGCCTTGGAACGAGAGAAGGGTTTTAAGTATAAAAATACTGACTTGTGACAAAAAATTAATATTAAACCTTTTGGAGTTCGTCCATGAGCTCAAGTTAAGGTTTCGTCAAAGGTCAACATGTTCAAAAATTTATTTTTACAATAGCACCAAAACTATATGAGGTATAAAGTTAAACCTTTTACAGTTTATCAATTTTCATTGATTAACAGATAGAAAGTATCACTTGATAAAAAAAAATACTTGGAAAAAATAATAATTGAGAAAAATTCTTCTTAAAAATGCATATATTTAAAAAAAAACAAACACCTAATTAATTCTGTTCTCTTAGTGAAAACCATTATTGCAGAAAGAAAATATGCTTATCAATGAAGGGCTAGTTGGACTTATTTAGTCTCTGGAAAGTTGCTTTCCCTGTTTATTTTGTCCAAATGTTCAGACTTGAAAGTGAAATTACATTGCAAATGGCGGGTTCTAAGGGGGTCTTGTCTTTATACATGTCGTGCTTTCAATAACAGCCTTTCAGAGACCATTCACGTCCAACTTGCCCTTCAATGATAAAACATATCTTATTTCTGCAATGATGGTTTTCACAAAAAGGACAGAATAAAGCAAGTGCATTTTTTTAAAATATGCACATTATCCATGTTATCTGATACAATTTTTCTCAAAAAAAAAAAATATTTGTTATCAAGTGATACTTTCTGTCTTTTAATCAATGAAATTTTTATAAACTGTAAAGGTTTAGACTTTATACCAGACATAGTTTTGGAGCTTTTGCAAAAAATAATTTTAGACATGTTGACCCTGTTGACCTTTGACGAAAACTTAATTATTTATGTATCTGTACACATCTACACACATCTGTACACATCAAAACTGGTGTTTGAATAAGGGATAGGGTGTGATTCCTGTACATGATTTCCAGTGTGGTATATTAGAATTTTTTTTAATCCAGTACCTTTTACTTCCCAATCTATCATAGTATAATATTGAATAGATCGGTCTGCGTTTATTTAGTACCCATGAAAACTAAATTGATATTCACACCCACAAAAAATATCACTCGGTCTCTATTTTTTTATTATTAACGAGATTTTTCTATTTTCTTCTTTAAGGGTATCAAACCAAGATCTGGAGTCATCTCCGTTCAGGATACGACAAATACGATCGTATTCCTCCAACAGGTTTCTGTTCAGTCTGAGGGGCGCGTGTGACTTCGATAGAAATGGTTTCCTTGACTACAGAGAGAGGAGGTGTCTCAAGCGTTTCTCCAGTGTAGTATTTGGATGACCGAGTCCACCTTGTGTAGATTCATGAGAATCAATCTCAGAAATAAAAAAAAATACACATCATAATCAAATCGACCAACTATAACACGGAACCTACTGCGAAACTTTTTTGCTATCTGTGAATATTCTTAATTTATTTACAAAGTACATTATATACAGAGTATTACATGCTCTTTTTCAGAGTTTACAAGAAAATAAATACAAAAAGTGGAATATTCATATCATGAATATCTTTAATTTATTTTTAAAGATGCCTGTTTGTTTGTTTGTTTGTTTGTTTGTTTGTTTGTTGTTCCTGTGCTGCAATCACTACTGAAATAACAACCACTGTAGAGAAATATTTATGTAAAAGGTGGTTGAGAGTGCATTTCAAAACCAAACTGGTTGTGTTAACTATTGAAATAACATTCACTTTTTGTAGTATAGACAAGCCTGTGAAAGTATCCGAGAATCCCAGACGAGAATATGGTTATTTGCAATAAAAAGAAAATAGAACAGAACAAAACTCTGGCACATACATATATACATTAAAATTAACTATTTGCGGGAAATTAAATAAGTATTCGTAAGAGATTCTTATTTCATAAGTGTTTACATGTATAAAACCGTAATTGAAATAATATCCACTATTGGAAAAATTATTTCAGTTGTCATCATTAATATATAGAGGGTACATTGTGGCAACCAATTATGAAATAATGACTATTACAAAAATCATTTCAATAGCGGTTGTTTTAATGCAAACACTATTGAAATAACGATCGCTAATAAAAAAAAAATATTTCAAAAGCGGACATTATTTTAAAAGCAGTTTTTTGACCGCTATTGAAATTACATTAATTTTTGTATTACATGTAATGCGTATGTTTTTTTCAATGTCCCGATGAGTAGAAGTTGGATACGTTCCATATTTGTAGTAAAAGCAATCCCATGAATATATGCGAGAATTTAGTTCTGTTCTATTTTCTTTTTATTGAAAAAAAAACGTATTTTCATCAGACTTCTATGTACTTCTAGATGTCAGTCATTTTTCTTTCTTTCAATTTACATATTTTAATTTCTACAGCTGTCTACATTTATGACCCCCTACTCCAATCAAAACATAATTTTACACGTAATGGACAATTTATTGGGTTTCCGATTGGTATGGCGGACTAGTCAGTATCTCACAGCTCGCAGTTCTGAGTAGGTAAATTGATAAAGAATGGGTGGACTTAACGCCCTATTTTGGATCTTTTTGCGACTCCTCTACCAAGCTGAAAATGAAGTGAATCCAAAATATATTACGAGCAATGGAAAGAGCTACATATACTTGGTTATATTAGGTGGAACATTATTGCAAAAACAATGCCCTGTTGTCATCTATCAACATTGAAGCAACGATACAAGAGTGTCGTCTTCCGGAATTCGACATGTACCCGGAGTGGTTTTTATGTCACACAATCAATATTTATAGGAGGCGGGGCTATCGATCGGTGTCATTGTTGACATCTCTCTCTCTCTCTGTCCTTCTCTCTCTCCAAAAATTCGAATACGTGTTTAGCATATTACAGCGATGTCAATATGAAATTATTTTAAAAGTGTGATGACACGCAAAATTAAAACAATATTTAATTTGCTAAATTCTGAAAACGGCAACAAAACACGCTCAAAGACACGATTTAGATCGAGGTCAGGTTGAAGAATACAATGTAATTAACTGTTTTCACGAGTACACTCGCAGGTGGACATCACGTGATGAATTGTAATATTTAACAGGTCAATCGCAGTCATAACAATGGAAGCGAGAAGTTTATTTTGAACATGTTTTTTGTAAAATTTAGTGTGAGCGCACGTTTGTCGGCACTTCTCCTTTAAATATAACATTATTTTGTTCAATATACAACTACAGTTTTCGTAAGAACAGCCGACAAACATGCGCTGACTATGTATTCAGACGATGAAAAACGCTTGATTCTGATTATCTATTGATATTCAAGAAATCTTCAGGCAGCATGCCTTCGATATTTATTTAGTTTACTTTGAAAAGATCGTTTTAAATTCACGTCCGTACCTTGAATACACAGCTAAGATATCGGGGGTTTATATGATGGAAAACAAGCTAATTCAGAGAATTTGTGTCCCCCGCTTAGGGAAAAAGTAAACCAGTTCGGGGGGGGGGGGGGGGGGAGGGCGGATCCCCTTGACTGAATTTGTAGAATTATTAAATGTATACATGTATACTGAAGCAAATAAAATATGCAAATATGGATTTAAAGGTTTGATTGCTAATTCTTTGTTATGTGTATTGAAGAGTCTTTTTATATGGAATATTTATCACACTGTAATGATGATTTTATGAGTTTGTACAAGCCAGACCTCATAATTTTTTCATTTCACATGCTGAATACTATCATTTAGTAAAAAAAAAACCTATTTCGAAAAAAAAAAAGATTAGATCAACGGAGACGCGAACCCGGGCCCTCTGACATGAGAAGCGAGTGACATAACCACTAGACCACGGCGCCGCTGTAACTTCGCGTAAGTTTTATGCAAAGATGAAGTCACATACCGGTACATGTATATATTCACGTTTGATATTGTCAAAATTTTACACAATGCATGGTGTCTAATTTAACATTCATTAAACAGTTTTATTAGATGTAATAACAAGCTAATTCAGAGAATTTGTGTCCCCCGCTTAGGGAAAAAGTAAACAATGCACAGTTCGTGGGGAGGGGGGGGGATCGGATCCCCCTGACTGAATTTGTAGAATTATTAAATGTATACATGTATACTGAAGCAAATAAAATATGGCAATATGGATATAAAGATTTGATTGCTTATTCTTTATTATGTGTATAAAGATTCTTTTTATATGGAATATTTAACACTCTGTAATGATGATTTTATGAGTTTGTACAAACAACTCCTCATAAATTTTTCATTTCTCATGCTGAATACTATTATTTAGTTAAAAAAAAGTATTTCGGGAAAAAAAATTAATGAGTCGTCGGGGAATCGAACCCGGAACCTTTCACATGTGAAGCGAGAAACATACACTAGACCACGGGGTCGCTCTGCCGGGAAGCAAATTATATGCAATCATGAAGTCACATACATGTCATCGTCGCAAACCACGGCCAAAATGTACGATCCTCTCCCATTCTGGCCGTGGTTGCATGAGACGAGATTTTCTCGTATCTCATTAAAGTATTGACCAATGCGAGTAAAGCATAGTCGGAAATTGACCCTTCATGCGACCTTTCAATACCCAATCGCAGTATACGAAATATTTCTTGTATACTGCTGATGTCAATTGTTGATTTCAATTGCGATGGAAACAAAACTTGTCATTGACTAAATATGACGTCACAATAGAGAGGCGTGAATATTCAAGATTACGACACTTTTTGTGATCAAGCAGCCACGGGTAGGAGAGAGCTATATGCGGACTCCGGACCGTGGCTTGAGACGATGCATACATGTATACATTCATGTTCGGTATTGTCAAAATTTTACACAATATACGGTGTTTGTTTTAATTAGCCTGTATTAAACAGTTCTTATAGATGTGATAAGAACATAACGTCCGCCGAGAACCTGTTTTATACGCAATAACTCTCCTCATGCCCCTGTGCTAAAAATAGCGACATGTAATTCAATAAATACTAATAAAACAAAGGGGGCGGGGCACTTTGAGAGGAGTGAGAGAGGTCCTAGGGACTTTTGGTATAATATTACATAGCAAAAGCTCAAAATCTTCTTGAAATATCGCCCTAAAATGATAGTGTTTCATACAAACAGAATGTATAAATTTATGACCTTGAACTTTGACCTTTTGACCTCAAAATCGATAGGGGTCTTCCTTAGACTACAGGGAGTTGTTATGTGAAATATCATTGCAAAAGCTCAAAGGGTTCTCGAGATATCGTGTGGAAACGAAAGTGTTATTACAGACAGAATTTGCTTATTTATGACCTTGACCTTTGACCTTTTGACCTCAAAATCAATAGGGGTCTTCTTTAGTCGATAGGGAGTTGCTATGCAAAATTTCATTGCAAAAGCTCAAAGGGTTCTCGAGATATCGTGTGGAAACGAAAGCGTTACAGACAGACAGAAAGACGGACGGACGGACGGACGGACGGACAAACCCAAATTAATATCCCCCACTTTTCAAGCGGGGGACAAAAATATAAAGTCCACCGAGAACCTGTTTTATACGTAATAACTCGCCTCATGCCCCTGTGCTAAAAATAGAGACATGTAATACAATAAGTACAGATAAAACAAGCGGGGCGGGACACTTTGAAAGGGATGAGAGAGGTCCTAGGGACTTTTGGTATAACATTTACATTGCAGAAGCTAAATCTTCTTAAAATATCGCCCGGAAAAGATAGTGTTTCATACAGACACAATGTAAAAAATTAACGACTTTGAACTTTGACCTTTTGACCTCAAAATCAATAGGGGTCTTCTTTAGGCCACAGGGAGTTGCTATATAAAATTTCATTGCAAAAGCTCAAAGGGTTCTCGAGATATCGCGCGGAAACGAAAGTGTTATAACAGACAGAATTTGCGAATTTATGACCTTGACCTTTGACCTTTTGACCTCAAAATCAATAGGGGTCTTCTTTAGCCCATAGGGAGTTGCTATGCAAAATTTCATTGCGAAAGCTCAAAGGGTTCTCGAGATATCGTGTGGAAACGAAAGCGTTACAGACAGACAGAAAGACGGACGGACGGACGGATAGACCCAAATTAATATCCCCCACTTTTCAAGCTGGGGACAAAAATACCACTAGGACTTTTAAACCAGTAAGAATCTAGTTATTGAATTAGTTTGTAAGTATTTTATGTACAAAATATAGCTGATAAAGTTATAATTTTGTTTAATTCAAACCCATGTAAAAGTCTTTTACTTATCAAGTATTCAATTACTGGCCTCCCCTCTCTTAAAAAAGGATTTTTTTTATTTTGTAAACAATAACGTCTATTGACAAGGCTTTCTCCCAACACCCACAAAACGGAATTTCTCTTTAAACTTTAACCTCTTTTTTATTTTGTAAACATGGCTTCTATTGACAAGGCTATCTCCCAACACCCACGAAACGGAATTTCTCTTTAAACTTTAATCTCTTGATACATCTGAATATTCTCTTTGTATGCAAACTGACAATGATTTCCATATAGTTTAAGTTAACATTAATCAGTAACATTTTACACATTTGGCGGAAAAAAATGTCTTTGATAAAAATTTCCGAATTAGTACTTTGATAAGGA
>PRKT01001239.1:0-53769 GCA_003671525.1 Saccostrea glomerata | reverse complement strand
TACAGGGTGTCCCATAATATATGATACCATTTTAAATTATTGTCATAAACGCAGGTCTTGACCAATTTCTTTGAATTTTGTCTCATTAAATATTTGAATAAATACAATTTTTAGCAACAAATAATTTCAGTTAAAATTTGTCACATAGTTGGAATAATGTAGCCACATAATTACGTCAAAAAATGGCGAAAAATGCATGTCAAGCAAAATGGATTACCGGTAATCATTGATAAACAAGCTGGGTATACCCTCATTTTAAAACTAATTATCAAATCCAGTCTTATGATACTGTTACTAAACCTAAATCTAAATCTTTAATTTGTAAAAAGGTATATTTCCATTGGAAATCCAGATTATAACCAAAGAAAACCGCACTGTTGTCTTAAGTTTTGGGATTTTGTGCAATGTCTTGACATGATCATTACTCAGATTTGACGTTATTATTCAAAATTCATTACATTATATTTTACATAATCACAAAATGGTATCATATATTATGGGACACCCTGTATGAAGCCCACTTTTCAATGTACCTGTACAGTAATCTCAAAATTCTGTGATCCAACTTTTATTTTAATCCTGGCACTTATTGGGGCATGTCATGCAGACTAAAACACAACGATTTGTATTTCTCTTTTACTAAGTGATTGGTCATCATTAAATGATTGGAATATCTTACCAATATGATTGGTGTATCTTTTTGTGATTGATACAGTGTAATGTTGTTTTCTAAAACTTTGTATTGAGTAGAAATGTTCATTAACAGTACTTGTAAATGTATTGTTCTTCTTTATAAAATTACTTCAGATTTGTTTTTTTTTAAAAAGATAGTATTCAAAATACAACACTGGTGCTCATTGTGTGCAATGCTTAAGCATATTATATATTAGGGATATTTCTGAAAAAAAAATTGTTTATCAAAAATGGAAACAGTTAGTGAAAATTTGCTCAAAATTTTTCTAAGTGCCAATTATAAATACTTTAGGAAAATCCCCCCCCCCCCAAAAAAATAGTTGTTTGATATATATGCTTATAATTCTAATTATTCTGGTGATAAACCTTTAGAATTTAGCAATATCTTGAAATCTAAAAATGATTGAACACAGGGTGGTGTTAAAATGTGTTGGAATGAATTTACAATTTTAATGATTTTGTAAAAGTTTGAAATGTGTATCATTTAAGTATAAAGTTACTGTTATTAGAATATAAAATAAAGCAAAACAAAGTGTCCAAACAATATCTCACTTGACAGATTAGATTGTATTAAATTTCAATGAAAAAAAAACATTGAACCCCTTGATGCATTGACTCACCCAGTGGAATTTTCATTGTCATCTCATTAAGCTTTCTCGTCTTAAGATACATGACAATATTGGCACATGCAGTTTTCTGGGGTATTTTGATATCTAATAACTTTTATGGGAGATGTACAGAGTTGCTGCAAGGTTTTTCTAGTAGAACACAGCTGGACATTTTTTTTTTTTTTGGTTTACTCATCAGATACGATTAAAATATGATTTTTCTTTCACAATTCATTCCAAGCTTGAAGTATGTTGAAATTAATGAATACTGACAATTGTCTACTTACATTGTGTGGTTTTTCCTAATTCTCTTTTTCTGCAAGTTCACAAATTGATTTTCTGATATTATGTTTTGTTAATTTGATTAAAAGAAGCTAGCCATTCCAACTGGAAAATAGCATATACGTTTTACAATACATATCATTCTTTTTGTGAACATAACTCTGAATCTGTAATCTTTGAAAGAGAAACATTCCTCTGTTAATTTTGAATAGCCCTGCATGTATATTAAGATTTGTGCCATGCGAAGAGGCCAAATGAAATTGAATGTACTTTAAGATAACTGTGTTCAGAATTGTTGTGAAAACTGTTATATATTGTTTTTTTCTTTATTAAGTGTTTATACACATTATGTATCCTTTCACTAAGAAAATAAAGTAGTCTAATCCACAAACTACATCAGTATTTTAAGTTGAATTATTTCACTATTGCATGCAATCATTTTTTTGTTTAAGATCAAGAAAGTTTTCAGTTTTTGAAATAGTTAATGATTTTTAATAAATTAAAATTTGTCATTTTCTTATTGTCCTCTTAGCTTACAAACAGCTTTGCATAAATCATACTTCTCTGCATGTAGCACTGTTTTTATGTTTGAAATGAAATCCATCAACGTTGGAGTACTCTATGTAATAGTTTTTTTTTTATTTTATCTGACATGTAACAAGCTATAATGATTATATCGACTACATCATGTACATGTACCATGGAGGATTTATCTTTCACAAAGTACAATATAGAAATTCGGCATTTTAAGAACAGAACACGTTTAGTGAAAATTTAGCTAATAAAGCTTTCGTGATCATTAGTCATGTGTCATTTTTATGTTCTGTTTGTTCAAAGTGTGTTTTATTATGTATACTTATATCAACTCGTTTTCCATGGACCACTTACAGTGCGCTTAGAATTTTATATTTGATTTAAAGAAAAGTAGAAATGTCCACTTAAAAAAATGATTCTTTTTTTGTATTAGGTGTCTGATGTTTCTATGTTACAAATATCAATGAAAATAAAATGTGTAAATAATGGCCTAACCATTAGGTATCCTTGCTCATCTTAACTTTACACTCAGAAGAAAGGCATTTCTACAACATTACCAATATAGCCCCCTTCCCCCTTTCAGCAGACCCAATGACCCAGGGACCACAAAGAGCTCGGTTCACTTTATGCATGAAATGGCCCTGTAGATATACCAATTGATTGATCAACACTTGATTTTCCATTTGAAACATTACAATATAATAGAGACTTGGTGCTTTCATATCCTATTTAAATTTTTCTCATAAAGGTCCAGGTCTTGGCGCATTTTGTGAAGTCATAATGCATTGACTAGCCTGAAAATTACGTCATATTTGATAGATACGCAGTCACAAAAGATCTAAGTGAATATTCAATGCATTGTTTCTAAAACTATGCAGTTTCAGTTTTTCAGAAATTCACAGGGTCAAATAAGGCAAAAGTGAACCTTGTTCTTTCACAGTTTTGGAAGAAGCACCATTGTCCAATATTTACATTTGCAAATGTTTTCCCTTATATAACACTATTTGAACAAGGCGTTTTTACATCTCCGTAAAACAAGTTGGTCATGTGACCATAAATTGATTGTTTAGTCATAATCGATCTACGTAGTTTGATAGTGACGTCATAAGCGATACACGTTATAAACACATTCCGTTGAGTTTTGCAAAAATAATGTTATGGGTTTCAAACTATAGTTAAGTACGTTACTATTTCTAATAAATACCCGGGTAGTCACAAATGTAAATAGGTATTCTGAGTTTTATTGGGATGTAAAACGGGTTGGCACATGATCAAATCTTCCATAAAGCCCTTCGGGCTTTATGAGATTTGATCACGTGACCAACCCGTTTTACATCCCAATAAAACTCAAAAAATGATACCTTATTTCTTAATTATAACTGTATACTTTGATCATCTGCTAAATACCTGGAAGAAAAAATATGTATTTTAAAGAATTGTTAAAGTATTTTCTTTTTGTAATCCAAAGAGCCATACAGCAATAACACAAGAACCTAACCTAGGAACCATGGGATTCACGATTTTAAAAGAAACACACTTGATCATTTTACTTACATGTACATTTACTGTATGCATTAAAGAAGCTTTGTTTTAAAACCAGATGCCTAAAAGAACATTTCCAAAGAAGTATGCGTTTGCACAGTAAAATATAAAGATAACGAAAAGTTATCAAGGTGAAAAGTCCATTGAAACAATAGGGATTTATTATCTTTATACAGATAATAAATCTCCTTCCCCCTCAAGGTACTCTGCAACTTAAATGTCATACCCTGAAAAGAAAGAATTTTATTTCACAAAAATTTCATAAACGCAAATAAACGAGACTCTTTTGGGGAGGGGGGTGGGGGTCTTAAAAGGTTGTAAATTTTTATTAATTTTAATCTTTTTTAAACATAGAAGATGGGTGAGCAAGGCGGGCAGAATGCCTATAGCGTCAAATATTGAGAAATAATTTATTCATTATATCTAAATTGAGTATTTAAATTAATTTCTCATTATTTAAATTTATGAAATTATTATAGAAATACCTTATCTGAGAAAAAAAAATCTCGTAAAAATATTTTCTTTTATAAAAATGTTAGATGGTATTCGTGGGATTCGAACCCTTACTGCTTTCAGATTGACACTAACGCGCTTACCACTCTGTTACATGGTTCATAATTATTTTGGGCATTTAAATCATGTTTGTGATATGTACCTTGACTTAATGGACTTGAAGTATTTCTAGGAAAGATACGAATGTTTTGTCATAAAAGTGTACTTTTAAGGTATAGAGGGTCTTCTCTCCTTGTTTTTGTAGTAGTAAAACTTGTATATACTATTGCAGGCTTTTAAGACCATCTTTCAAAAAAATGGAGCGAAGACCCACTGATATTGAAAAATTTTGTTTAAGTATGCAAAATTGATCGTTTTTCTTCTTTTTAGTGTGTGTATGCTTCTTCATAGGCCAATATTTTCAGTCTTTGTGAGGTTTTTGTAAATTATAGAGATTTTACATTAAATAGACTTTATTATTAGATAAAATGTCAAATAATGGAGATTTAATTTTTCACTTCTTATCTGTCTCACTATAGGCACTTCGCCCGCCTTATCCGCCCATCTTCTTTTCATAAACGCGTATAAACTTGACATTTTTATGCCCCGCCATGAATACGGCCGGGACATATAATGTTTGTCATGTCCGTCTTCCGTCCTTCTGTCCTTCCGTCACACTTTGCGTTTAGCTCTGTTCAAAGCTAAGTTTCAAAGAAACTATCCAAGATATTTTCATCAAACTTCATATGCTGATAGATATTGATGAAAGCTGTCAGCTGCATCAACATTTTTGACCTTGACATTTCCTTTGACCTTAAACTCACTTTTTCTTAAATTAGTGTTTAGCTCAGTTTTAAACACACCATTCAAGATGGTGTAATCAAACTTCACATGATATAAGCTTGCACGGATGGTGCGTCTAGGGATGAACACTACCAGACTTGCTTCAGATGCTGGATCTGACCTCCATTTTCCAGCTGAGTAACCAGGTTAAAGTTTTTGGAGCAGGTCCATTCCTAAGGAACTATAAGCCCTACTTGGACCAAACTTGCATGGATGATGTATCTAAGGATGGACGCTACCAGACTTGCTTTGGATGCTGGATTTGACCTCCATTTTCCAGATGAGTGACCAGGTTAAAGTTTTTGGAGCAGGTCCATTTCCTAGGAACTATAAGCCCTACCCAAACTTTCAAGGATGATGCATCTAGGGATGAACACTACCAGACTTGCTTCGGATGCTGGATCTGACCTACATTTGTCAGGTGTGTGACCAGGTTAAAGTTTTTTGAGCAAGTCCATTCCTAAGGAACTATAAGCCCTACTTGTAAACTTGCATGGATGATGCATCTAGAGATGGACACTACCAGACTTGCTTCGGATGCTGGATCTGACCTTCATTTTCATTCCCAAGTCACTATAAGCCCTACCTGAACCAAACTTTCATGGATGATGCATCTAGAGATGGACACTACCAGACTTGCTTCGGATGCTGGATCTGACCTACATTTTTATTCCCAAGTAGCTATGTGGCAACGCACTTTGAAAAAATTACGCACTTTGAAAAAAAAAATTAAAAGTGCGTTAAAATTGGGACAAAATCAACGCTCTTTGAAAATATTTTTCGAAGTGAGTTAAATTTGGGACACACGTAACGCACTTTGAAAAAATATTTCAAAGTGCGTTAAGAGTGTACATAAACATTTTTTACCACGGGGACATTTAACGCACTTAGAAAGAAAAAAATGTAGAAAACAACAAAAATTGCAGTCTTAGAATTTAGTTATTGAGAAAATCAATTTGTATTAATTGTATCTTTGGAAAAACGTTTTAATTTACGCACTCATTTAACTTCACTTAACCTTATTGGGAACAAGGAGAAGACGAGAAGGAGGCTTCTCAGCTCAACTCTTTTTTTCTTACACATTGTACATAGCCGTCGGTAGCAAACTGAAAGTGGACACCCCCTCCCCCCCTCAATGGTAAGCCCCAATTTTCAATGCCTATATATCTTTGCAAAACATCTGTGTACCCAAGTCCCCCCTTGGTACCTATGCCTATGCTACACCCAAATATATGTATCTGCATAACTGGTAGGACGTTGAAAACTTTCAATAAATTTTAGTTTACATGTAAAATGCATGCAAACTGGAAAAAATAATTACAGTAAAGCATTTAAGAGAGAAAGAATTAAAATTTTTCAAAGTATGAAAAATCAAAATCGTTCTCTTTCACATCCTGAAATGACCTTATCACCAAAGAGTTATCAAACAGGTTCAATTATTTATCTCACCTAAGATTTGCAAGAATATTTACCAAGCCATACACATTTTTTTTCAAAGTGCGTAAATACGGTCGATATTAACGCACATTGAAAAGAAATTTTATTTTTTCAAAGTGCGTTGATTTGGTCCCAATTTTAACGCACTTTGAAGAAAATTTTCAAAGTGCGTAAATTTTCAAAGTGCGTTGTAACATAGCTATAAGCCCTACCTGAACCAAACTGATCAAATTTTATACATATAAAATTTTTCATATTGCTTTACTAATATATCCTCGGCGGGGCATTCATGTCCTATGGACATATATTTCTAGTTTTTATGAAATAGTGTATGATGTCAACAATGTCACATCCTTTCGATTGCAGGATGTTAAAACTTTTAAAATGAAGAAAGAGGAACTGATTGTATCATAACAAAGGATATAAAATGACATAACATTGCCTTAGACAGTCCCTCAGGCACTTTACACAACTTTCTCAAAGTAGAAACTGCGGGGAAGTAATAATTTCAGAAATGTTTGAGAGACTTTCAAAACAAGGGATTTAAGATAAAGAAAATATTTCCTTGAGAAGAATGGATTTAAGGAACGTGACAAACGTTTTGAGATATTTAACGGAAAGCACTGAAAGAAACTTACCAACCATACTGAAGGAAGGGAACCTAGTTACAAAATATAATGATGTTGGTTTTGAACAAATCTATCTTCCCAGTTTTATTTTCTCATTTATTATGCTGGTCCTTGGATGCTTTGGAAATACTTTTGCTCTGTACGTTTACTTCTTTAAATGGAAGAAATCAACCTACAGAGTTTTCATTTTAGCTCTGGTTGTTTTGGATTTGATTAACGGGCTGATCACAATTCCATCCGAACTCTACTTTAGGCGGAATTGGTTTCAGACTACAAACGAAGTCCTATGCAAGGTGGCCAAATTTTGCACTGTTACCTTGCTTTTTTCATCTGAATTTACGCTAATCGGCATTGCAGTGGACCGATACTTCAGAGTTTGTCGACCTCTACAAAAACAGATGTCAACGAAGAATGCCAAAATAATTGTTCTTGTTGGAATAAGCATGGGCATAGTAATTGCAAGTCCATTATTATTTTTCTACGGAATAAAGACTCGAGAAGAACCGATCGCTCCACATATGTTTGTTTTGGGTCATATGTGTGGTACGATTGATAATTTTAAAGACTCTGTCATTACAAAGATCTTTTTGGCTATCATATCTTTAAGTCCAATCTTCATTGCTTGTATCCTGATCACCATATATAGTCTCATTGTTTTAAATACACGAAAAAGATTCGTTTACGTTCGTAAGGCATCTTGGAAAAAACAAACCGAAAAGGATCAAGGCGAACCTTCAATCGAGAGCAAGGTTCTGAATGACCCCTTACAATCTGCGAGAAGACCCTCAGTTTCGGAGCTCAATGAATGCCCTCAAGAAGAAACTAACACGTGTATTAAAGTGACTAACAAGACCGCTTATGATAACAGTGATACTTACGTAAACTGTACCACAAGCCAATCAAAGAATATTTTTTCCTCCCAAATTCAGAAAAATCAACATCTGCGTGTCCAAAAAATTACCTTGATGCTCTTTTTAATCACAGTGGTGTTTATTTTGACTTTTTCACCAAGTTATGCATTACTGTTCATTGTCACTTTGCAACCCAATTATTATACCAATCTCTCCATCAACGGAAAAGCCATTTACCAGTTCTTTACACAATTCTATCTTCTGGGCATGTCTGCAAAGTCAGTGGTATACAGCTCCCTTAGTGAAAACTTCAGAATGGAGTGTGACATTGTTTTACGAAGATTATGGAAATGCTTTAATCAAATACAGACATGTCAATGATTTGATGTAAATGTACACAAAACGAAGACAATTTTGTCTTCTCGAGTCTCCGGCTTGTGCACCATTTGTAAAACCCTGGTTACTATTTATGCAATACAAAACACTATTGTTATCATTAAGCTTACTGTTGCAGAAAAACGACAATATTCTCTCCGTTTCCAATGTTTCATCAGCTCTTACAAACATGTTAGTAATACCTATTAGACTTTTCGAGGAACGCTGACTTTTATAGTTGACGGCTTACTTTTACTCTAGAGCAATGTACGGCTATATTATAAAATACATATAGCCCAACATTTAATTAGGCGAAAATAACGGGTTATTTCAATGCACATAATTATAAGTTGTCCTAGAGGACAGCGACAGCGACACTACCCTTAACTCCTGGTCTTCACATGTAAGTGCCCCTAACACTCTATCAATGATCACTAGAAAGGTTTTTCTTATGCATTATCAATTATGTACTTCCGTAAATGTTCAATTTTTTTTTTATTTTGAGCGCCTGTTTCATGCAACAAGGTATAATGTACAAATAGTTTCAAAGAATTTTGGTCAAGTGAAGGTAAAAATGATGCAAGAACTAATTGAAAAAGATATTTGTTTAAATTTTTAAAGTATGAAATATTTGAAACTAAATTTAAAATATATTAAAATACACAATATCAGATATCGATCGAAAAAAATTGAAACCGAAATATAAATATAGAGATACTGATACATCCCGTAAAACAACTTCCAAGTTCAAAAAATGTTCAAACTCTTAAGTGGGGTCAATATTCAACAGGTCTATTTTCAACTCGTTGAAGTCATCGGGAAAAAGAAAAAAAATATCAAGCTGTTGAAAAATGACCCCGGGTCTAAATTCTACGACTTTTGGTCTCAATTTTCAACGTTGAAAAAGCACCCCTAGTTCAATATTCAACGTTGAAAAATGACCCCCGGGTCAATTTTCAACTGGGGTCAATATTCAATATTTACACCGCCTATTAATACAATACTGCCTGGTTTTTCGGTAGACTGCCTCTTAATTTTTATTGATCAGAATTCGTATACATATGATCTTATTTTTAAAAATGTTGCTAAATGAAGAAAAACTCCTGCTAAATGATTTATCTGGTATGTAATCAAATATAAAGTTAAATTTCAAAATTGTTAAGAAACAAAATACAGTTCGCCATATTTCAATCAAATAAAGCGTCATTTTCTCGCCAAAATGACCAGTCATGGTGATTAACTAGGTCTTTATATAGAGTACAATTTTTTTTGTTGAAAATTCAAGTGTATTTAAAATTCAAATATCTTGGATATCGGGTAACACATATCTATTCTTCTTATATCGATTGTGAAAAGTTTCTTTAAATCCAAAAATAACTCATTGAATTCTTTTTAAATCACATTGGCAAATTGTAATGAATTTTAACCTTTATAAACTCTACGTAAATGACGTGTTGGATTTTCCATTTAGTTTTATTTTCAATTTTGGAATGTTAACTGGGTTGTTTACCGATATTCAAGGAATTGATACACCCGTCCGTCCTTTACAAAGGTAAATATAGCTTATTTATTTTGATTCTGGTTTGATAATGTTTAATTATACACTTTAGGGAGGATCTATTTTGCATGATACATGTTTAAACAAGAAAAAATTTTAAAAAACCAGATTCATGGTTGTGTTGATAATGAAGAACAATTACAGAATATGCTCAAATAGCTATAGAAAATAATTCTTTTCATGTAGAAATGAATCTCATTTAGCTTACTTTTAATAAATTATTTCAAATTAGCTTTTAAAAATAAAATTACTTTGCTTTTTCTTTAGATAATGGATTTTGAGATTGAAAAAGAAGATTTTGATTGCGTGGAACTTTTGAGTTTTTCATTCTTTAGAGAAATAATAGTTTCTCTTATCGAAAACGTGGAAACAGTTTTTTCATTTGTGTTATGTAGAAAAGGCGCAGACGTTTTCAGTGATATTTTTATTGCTGGTTCTCTAGGTGAAGGAATATTAGGAGTTCCTTTCGTAATGCAGAAAGAAACTGATGCAGACATTATGGTGACTGTAAGAATGTTTCATGCTGTTGAAAGACGTTACGAAGGAAACAGTTCAAATAAACATATCCTAAAAGTTGAACATTTACATTTATTGCCCGGTTATGCTTTACTGCGAACATTAGATGACAGGTTTAGTGCTTCATTTTTTTCGTATGAAGATTTCAAAAAAAAATTTGATGAGACATCCGTGAGCAATACAGTTTCAAATTGTTTTGGTACGGTTTTTAAATGTTTTACTGATATAAACGGACCAGCATGTACGATTCACTTAAATTCTGATTCCACGTCTGCAAGTAATATGATGGGTTTCCTTCAATCAGTGGATTGTGTTTATAGCATCCATTGTAATGAATGGCCATCTGTAGCTGATGAATGGTTTCAGAGAAATCGTGTGTATAACTGGCCATCTGCAGAACAAATAGAGGATATTATTGACATGGGTTGTGATTTTGTCCCTGTAGGAATCCCTGGTAGTAGCACAGAGAGTTTAGAGTGGCGGGTATCATTTGTAAGAGCAGAGAGAAGTCTAATACGTTCTATGAACAGTGCACAGCTGAAGACTTTATGCTTAATGAAAGTTCTTTTCAAAAGCAAAATTTTGGGGGAATTTTTTCATCAAAGGATCTCCTTCTATGTAGCCAAAACAACTTTGTTCTGGATTTCTGAAGAACACAATGCAGCAGAGTGGTCGGAAAACCTCTGTCTGAAATACTTGTGGCTGTGTTTAAAAAGAATTATGAGTTGTATTACCGAAGGACATTGTTCAAATTATTTCATGAGAGACAGCAATCTTTTGTATGGAAAAATAAAAGATCATGAAAAGGAAATCTTGGTTCACTCTCTTCATAATTATACGAGAAGAGAACACTTTAGAGACAATGTAAAAACTAGGGATGTCAAAATATTAATTTTCCTTAGTCGAACATTCGATTGCATTATTCGAACGATAGTCGACTATTCGGAGCATTTATTTTTTTTATTGTACAGTGTTTTTGAAAGCTTATTAATTAAAATAAATTGTAAAAATGAAATAAATTGGAAATGGGGAATTGTAAAACACACTATCCACACCTCCGATGAAAATGTTAAATACTGTTTTCAATTAATGATTGCCCAAGCTATATATCAAAAAGTCTTTTATGCAAGTATTTTTTAATAATTATCAAACTTCACGGCTATGCAAATATTGTGTTCTCCTAAGCATTTGAAATTCCCAGAGTTTATAAATATAATTCAGAAATTGGTACAAGTCAGTTAAATAATTTTCATAATCCAGTATGGCGTTGCATAATTTAATACGTATAATAACAAAAAAGTCAGTGATTGAGAAATAATAATCGCGGTATGTAATTACTGTATTTTCCATATGTACAATGTGGAAAATTATTTATATACTCTGACTCTTATTCGTCTGAAAACGTACACTATTCAACTGTATAGTTTGAGGAAGGGCCCTTTTTCAATTTTGAGATGAAAATTTCATTACCACCCCATTTTCTTGCATTTTTTAATATTCGAATGTTGTTTCATTATTCGATCGTCGTTCCATTCGACTGACAGTCGAATAGTCGACTATTCGTTGACATCCCTAGTAAAAACCCTTCCTATTTTTACCCGAATGAAACATGTGAAAGGTACTTTATTTAGAACTTTACCACTATTGAAAAGGGTCTTAGAAAACGATTTGATGAAAAGCCTCCTCGCAAATCTACTGAACAGATATATGGAGGAAATGATTGGAAATATCATTTTTTCGGTCTGTTCTATTTCAGAAAACGAAAACTTGAGAATATCAGTAAATGAAATGCAAAATAAGATGTTGGAAAACAAAGAGAGTATCACAGAATCATCCATTTCGAATTTTCTGATAAGGTTGTTTTCTTGTGCAAAAATACGACTGATGAATGTTGCAATTTGCCGTTATAAATTAAGCCACAACAAAATTGCTTGGATTATAAACAGAATTCTCAGAACAAATCTCAGAGCAGAAACTCTCTGTGTCAGTGAAATTACGCAAATTGCTCACGTTTATTTTACAAACGAACTGTATAAAAATACATTACATATAATCATACCTTTGCTTGAAGGGTTAAAAAAAACACCGTGCATCCGAGTAGAAAATAAGGATTCCGTTATACAACTTGTTACGTATTCCTTTCTTGATATGAATAATGTATCTTATACGTCGGCAAGACGTCCAATTTATAACATCACCTTCTTCAATTTTGAGGAGTCCTATCTGACAAACCATTTGAGAATCGAAATAATTTCATCTATATTCGATAATGAAGAATATATTGGGCATGTTTCATTGAGCCAGTCTAATGTTGCGATGAGTCCTCTTGTATACGCGTACTATATGAAATACAAATGTTATCGCAATCTGGGGAATAACATATATTCGTGTCAAGTTCTCAAAGAACTAAAATGGCAAGTATTGCAGGAACAGAGTTACAGATATCATAGCTTAAACCTCTTAGGCTCTAGCTTGTATGAAAATAAATACTTCGAAGATGCATTAAAGGCATTCGCAATGGCGTATAAAGAACGGAATTCTCGTAGAAGTACGCTTTATCACACCGCTATTCTTTTGCAAAAATGTTTTAATGATCACTGAAATTTTGTAATAAGCTTTATAAAGCCTAGAGACCTAGAGTGATAACAAACTTCATTCAAAATTTTGTTTTATAACCTTTCATTTATAATACATTACACAATTTCAAACATGTGCAGGTTTGTTCAATTTAGACATATGGTAAAAATTTTGCTGTTTTTTAAATTATTTCAAAAATTATATTGATTTGAAATGTTGACTTAGGTCTATTTTCAAGTCATTATTTTGAGGCCTGGTCAGCCAATGCAATTTCATTAAGTCAAATGCTGACTGATATTTTACATATTTATCGACACATTGAATTCTTTACGGATTTTTCCGTTTCCTCAAATATTACAATCACTACACAGAGGCTGTGAATGATCGTCAGGGAATGCTTACGCTTCCGTGGCACCTGATCCCACCTCTGATGTCTTAATAGGTCTGTCATTTTCCTGTTAATGTTATGTTATTTACTTTTCATCTTGATTGCCGTTTCTTATCTCCACATTGGATTGAAAGAGTGAAGTTTTTTTAATACTTGCATATTTTGTGTTATTCTCTGTGATTATAATCTAGCAAATAAAAATGTTTTTTTTTTTTTTTTTTTTTTTTTTTTTTTTTTTTTTTTTTCTATTGAGTGTGGGGTCCGAGGAATTTACAGAATTTCGGCTGAGAAAATTCTAAATTTAAAGAGTGGATTTCTTTTCTACTGGAAACATTAATCAGACATGATCAAGCTTTATATTGGGCTGTTAGTTTGTTGGAAATTTATATATACAGGTGATTTATATGCAGGTGCGATGTATATAGATAGAACATATGGTTGAGTATAAATCAAATATATATATATATAAAGCACTAAAATGACCAACGACACGAACAATAAAAATTGTCAAATTTTCGGGACGCCCTGTCCCTTCCTCAGGACAAAGAAAAAAGTTAAAAAGTCATAAAAACAACGGAAAAAGAGAAACAAAAAGAACTAGCACTACTACTAAACTGCTTAACACTAGATATTTACATAATTACATGTTGAATTGGAAATTTTTAAGAACACTAATAAAGAAAGAAATCCGGACCGCTTTGAAATGCGTCCGGTCTATCGGGTATACTCGGGTGAAGTGCGATTTACATAATTGAACGAATTAATTATGCTAATTAATTACGATAATCAGTAAATCGTACATTGTTTCATTCTCTCAAAATGGCGTAACTTTACTCAATAAAGAATAATCAAAGAAAAATAATATAGCAGGGATATTTAAACATATGAATTATGATCCATTATAAATTTTGAAATATTTAAGGATTTATTACCGGGAAAAAATTTTAACAAAGCGTAAACAATAAATAGTTTTGTGATAATTGAACGAATTAATTATGCTAATTAATTACTATAATCAGTAAATCGTGCATTGTTTCATTCTCTCAAAATGGCGTAACTTTACTTAATAAAGAATAATATAAAAAAAAATAATATAGCAGGGATATTTAAACATATGAATTATGATCCATTATAAATTTTGAAATATTTAAGGATTTATTACCGGGAAAAAAAGCGTAAACAATAAATAGTTTTGTGGGTTGTCCGAGAGTTGGTGACGCAAATTAACTGTAGAGTTAACACTAAATTGAGAGAATAATCTTGTTTAGTATCATCAGGAATTGGGTCTAGTTTACGTTCATTCTGGTGAAGTCATTCAGTTTGTTAATGCCATTAGGGCGGAATGACTTCAATCTGTGCATCCAGAACTTTTCTTTGCTTTTTCTCTGAGCATCTGTCCATCTTGGGTTATGGTCAATCACCACTACTGTCATGTCCTCCCATTTGTGACCCTCAAGGTTGAAATGTTCCCCAACGGGTTCATTGAGTTTTTGGCATAAGACGGTGCCATTTTCGTACCCATAGCAGTGCCATTAACTTGCAGGTAATGTTCTCCATTAAACATGAAGTTGTTGAACTTGAGAACATGTTCAAGGAGCTTAGCAAGGGACTCGGTAGAAGGAACTAGTATGGATCTACTATCCCAGACTTCTTTACAGGCTTCGATACCCTCATCGTGCGGAATATTGGTGTACAAAGATGTGACGTCCATAGTCACGAGGAGGGTATGATCTGGGAGGCCAGTAGATGGTGTGTTGTTAATGTAGTCCATGGTGTCCTTAAAATAGGATGGCAAACTTTCTACGTGTGGACGGAGATGTAAATCAATGAATTCAGAAATTTTCTCCGTGGGGTGTCCAATTGCACTGACTATGGGGCGACCTGGCATGCCTTCTTTGTGTATTTTAGGAAGCAGATAGAATTGTCCTGGTCTACAGTCAATAGGATTTAAGGTCTCATAGACGTTGATACCAATCTCATTTTTCTCAAACATATCGTCAAGAGTTTTGGTAATGGCGGTGGAGAATTCTTTAGTGGGGTCAGAGTCCAGTTTCTTATAAAAACGTTCGTCTGAGAGTTGTCTTTGGGCCTCCGCCATATAAGTCTCTTTATCCATTACAACAACTGTATAGCCTTTGTCTGCTTTCTTAATTACAATGTCATCCCGATTTTTTAATGATTGTAAGGCAGATCTCTCCTCCTTACTCAAATTGTCGGGAGTTTTGTCTGGTATTGAAAGGAGCTTCTCTATTTCTAACTCAACGGCGTCAATATACGACTCAAGCGCGCCGCACTTGCCCGGCGTAGGTTCCCAGGCACTCTTGGGCTTATAGAGTTTGTGTTCCTCTAGGTCGTGTAAATCTGGCTTGGAAGAGTCGTATGAATTTGCTTCGGAGTCTTTTCTGGAGAAGTGCTCCTTCAAACGAAGTCTCCGGAAGAATGCTCGGGTGTCCTCTCTGACTTGTTTTTCGTCGACCTCATGTGGCGTGGGGCAGAAATTAAGCCCCTTTGAGAGAAGTGAGGTCTCCGATTCGGAGAGAGGAGCACTAGATGTATTGAGCACTGGGCAGACGTCAGGACTTTGTATGGGCCCGTCCCTCGCGATTGTCTTAATGCGTTTGAAGCGTCTCGAGCGGGGTTTACGTGTTTTGTTAACTCTGACCTCTGACCAGTTGTTCCTAGACTGTGGAACACTGTCGCGGAGAAATTTCTTTCTTTGAGTCTTGTTGACTTTGTTGGTTAGGGCCATATTATAGGTGTCTATAATATTATGGGCTTCGTCAAGATCGGCCTGGGACATGATATCTTTGAGGGATGATTCTAAAGACTTGATCTCACTCTTCAATTGTCTTAACTTGTGGATATCCCAAGAAAGACAAAGTGACATCAATTGTTTAGAACATCTCCTTGTAATAACGTCCCAGCGTTCCTGGAAAAGTTTGGAGATTGGCCCTATGTTAGGTGTAACATTTATCTGAAAGCCTTTCGGTATAATGTCACACTCTAAGTAGGTCTGTAAATTGGAGACCCGGTGTTAAGTTTTTATAGATTTTTGGTGTTCTTTCTTTAGAAGTTTGAAAGTTGAATTATCTTTAAAAGACATATTTGAAGGAAAATATAATGGCCAAAATGATAACAATACTTTTAAGTTTTTTATCTTATGAAGTCGAAAGATTCAACGAACGATTGTTCTGTACTTTAATGTATTTCGTGGATAGCTCGTGCAAGAATTCAAAAATTTAAAAAAACAAATGGTACATGAGAAAAACTCGTTTTCAAATCAATTTCACAGTTGGCTTACTAGAAATACACAGCGAATGTAAATATTGAGGAGTCGTTCTGTATGCAAATAGATATTTGCGGATTTCGGTCTTCCAATTCTTAGACTCAGCTTGTGCTATCCGAATATTCTTTTCATCAACGATCTTTTGTCGTTCTACCTCTCCATTTGCTGGCTGATGTAATGGCGTAACTGCTCGGTGCTTGATACAGTTATCTGTCAAGTAATCCTTGAATAACTTAGATCTGAACTGGGGTCCATTATCAGAAGTTATTTGTAATGGAAGTCCATGTCGACAAAACATTCCCTCCAGCGAATCAATGATTTTCTCACTTGTAATATCCTTGGTAACTTCAATCTCGTAGTATCTGCTGTAATAATCAACAACCACTAACACATACTGTCCAGATGTTAACGGTCCAAGAATATCAATACCTAATTCTTGCCATGGTCCTGTTGGTAATGGAGTAGGACTGATTGGTTACGGTTTCGGAAACGCACTGGTAATCTGCCATCCGTGACATGATTTCACATACTTCTCCACTTCCTTGTCCATCCCAGGCAACCACACTTTAGTACGTAATTGCTGTTTCGTCCCAACGAATCCTAGATGACCCTGGTGAGCTAACTGTATACACTGCTTCCTCAGATTTCTTGGAATAACTATTCTGGATCCACGTAAAACCACGTATCCAATACAACAACGTATCCAATACACATCAGGATTGCCACCTTTCCTAAGGATTAAGAATAAAGTTAAAATTTGTGAAAGTGCAAGGATGTGTCAATCAAACCCGCCCAAAAATTTAAAGTTTTAATAACTTTTAAATGAAATAAGATTTTAAATAATATTTGTGTGAAATGCTATTAAAATATATAATTCGTGATATTATAAAGAAAAAATGAGAAAATATTAACTTAAATCTGTGTCTAAGTACCTTTAATGGATGGGTGTCATACTCAACAGAATGTTGTATACTGTGCATTTGTGCTAGGAAGTTCTCTCCATTCAGTTGTATCATCTTACTGCTATCTTTAAAAAGTTTTTGTTTTAAAGAGATAATTTTCTCATTAATATTCAAATGTATGATAATTTTCTCATTACTTATATAATATTCAAATTTAAGATTATTTTCTCATTAATATTCAAATTTATAAAGAAGATGGAAAAATGGAGTACTCATATGTTTCATAGTGTAAAAAGACATACCTTTTTTGAGCATGGTTGCTGAAAAAACAAACGTAGCTGTTCATGAGGAAAGATAAGCAAAGCATGTGCTTTTATTTTTTAATCTACAGTAATTTTATATATTTATATTGTAATTTACTTTCTCTGTTTATTATATAAGAAATTTTATATATTACTTTCACCTGTTTACTATTTTTAGGCGAGATACAGACGAGGGGCGAGCAGCAGCCAATGAAAAGCTGAGGAAACTTGTAGACAAGGTTTGATTGGATAAATGGTTTACAAGTTTATGAGGCGTCACATTCTTATCTCGCTTATTGTGATTCTGTTTATGATATCTTAATAAGAGTCTTTATATCTTAAAATTTTGTTTTGTGACAGGAAGAAATATAGATAGTTCAGTTAAATATGACATCCATTTTAATATTTTTGGAATTGGCCAATATTCTTCACTATTTTTCAAAACAGTTATTGTCCCTTTTTATTATATAATGCAAAATTAATGTAATCTTCACATGAATGGTTAAAAAAAGTCAGATATCAAGAAATAAATATGAAAAGTTTTAAGAGAAGCAAAAAAATGTGTATTGATGTTTAAGAATGGAATTTATAACAAACATAACTTATTCATATCATATTTTTTTTTCAGCTCCACTCAATAAGTTCATCCATGTATCCTTTACTTGGCATTTAAGAATATCCATAATACTTATTGCTAGTCAATTTTTATGGGCCTTTATATGGAATAGATTTCTTCCTTCTGTTTAATTTTAAGCTTTTCTGTATGCAAATTATTTCTTTCAACTGTGACTTTTCAAATTTTTGTTCTGATGATTTTGGAGAGAATGTGCATAACTTAAAAATTTATTACATTATATTATTGTATTATGGAATTATGAAATTATAATTCTATACACCATTCATTCAATTCTGAACCATCTCCTGTTAATTGTGGGGCCTATGGTATTGGTCATTTGATGCATTTCAGGTGGAAAGAAGTGTCGATATGAAAAATTTGGTCACCTTGGGTTCATTAATGACTTAAGATGTGTTCTTCTCATAAACTACACACTGTCAGACTGTTTCTCGTTCGAAGTGAAGAGTTTAATGTCACTTTATTCATTGTCAATTAGACCCATAATCCCATATGGGTGTATCATGTACTGCTGGTGTGCACTGTAGTTTTATGGCTGTTTGTGAAATGTTTCTCAATGCTGTATTCTAACATAAACAGTAGCCTGGCTGTATAGTTTTTACTTGCACGGAAATTTAAAATATTTGATGGTTTTTATGTGAAATAAAAATTCTAAGACTTTGACCTTGACCTTTATATAGTCAATCCCTTCCAAAGAATGATGGACACAAATAACTAGGATCCTCCCCCTAGAATCCAAAAATCCAAAGGAATTCCAGTATATTATATGATTCCAGTTATGAATGTCCTGATGATTGCAATGTTTGTATGTAAATGTCTGGTCCTTAAATTAAAGAAAATTATCTAAGTTTTCAAAAAATAAAGAATTGTTGGTAATAGTGTGAACTTCAGATTGCTTTGCTTGTACTATAAATGCACAATTTTCAATTTTTAGGATTTTTTTTGTGTATGTTAGTAAATAATATTTTTTTTGTAATATTTTCACAATATACATATGTATATTTATAAACCTTTGGATAAAAAAAATTAAGCCTTCAAAGTTCACATTGTACTTATTTAAATGCTAATGTTATTGCAGTGTTTGACTGTTTGTTGCTTTTGATAATGTGAACATGCAGTGTATTAAGTAGAACTAGCTCAGTCATATAACTGTCTCAGATCTGATTTTTTATATTAAGCTTTGTTTACATAATTATAACAATGACCACTATGCCATATCTTTGCTTAGTTTTATAATCATAATTTTTTAAAAAGTTTTTTTTTATTGTTTTTTTTTTTCAAAACCAAAGGAAATAGAAAAATCCACAAATTTTATCATGTTAATTAATTAAGATTAAAATGCCATTTTTATTAATGATTTGTTGAAAACCTGTTATATATTTATTATCAAAACTAAAAGAAAGGTTTATTATCTTCATCAAATGTGATATTGGGTGAGGCATTGTTTATGCAACTACATTGTAGTAGAGAGCTTGGGGCATTTTTAGAATTAATTTATCATATACACTCATATCTTTATAAAAAGTATGATGCTGCATTCCACATGTATTAAATATTAAAAGTGACAGAGTGTACATACATTTGGATATTCAAAATTTGGCGCATTCACTGGGTAGTTGACATAATTAGAAATCAACACTACACATGCCCATGCCATGCTTTGTATTTTGATATTATTTTCAGCGGTATTCAATTAGCACATTGTTGTCTGCGCAAAAGACGCTCAAATATGAAGCTCACTTTTTAATGTACCTGTACAGTAATCTCAAAATTCTGTGATCCAACTTTTATTTTAATCCTGGCACTTATTGGGGCATGTCATGCAGACTAAAACACAACGATTTGTATTTCTCTTTTACTAAGTGATTGGTCATCATTAAATGATTGGAATATGATTGGTGTATCTTTTTTTGATTGATACAGTGTAATGTTGTTTTCTTAAACTTTGTATTGAGTAGAAATGTTAATTAACAATACTTGTAAATGTTTTGTTTTTCTTGATAAAATTACTTCAGATTTGTTTTTGTTTTTGTAAAAAGTAGTCAAACTACAACACTGGTGCTCATAGTGTGCAATGCTTAAGCATATATGTTACTTAGGAATATTTCTGACTTAAAATGTTTATCAAAAATGGAAGCAATTGCTGTAAATATGCTCAAAACTTTTCTAAGTGCCAGTTATATATTTTTATCTAGAAAAAAAATTGTCAAAATGAAACCTAACTAATAGCCGTTTGATATAATATATATAATTATATGCTTATAATTCTATTTCTTCTGGTGATAAACCTTTAGAATTTAAGAAAATTTTGAAATGTAAAAATTATTGATCAGGGGGAGGTTTAAGAAAGTGTTAGAATGATTAAACTATTTTAATTATTTTGTAAAAGTTAGAAATCTGTATCATTTAAGGTTACTGTTATTAACATATAGTATGAAGCAACACAAGAGTGTCCAAATAATATCTCACTCGACAGATCAGATTATTTTGTATTAATTTCAATGAAAATAATCTTTGACCACCTTGATGCATCACTCACCTACTGGTATTCATCTCTTTAAGGTATCTTATCTTGAAGTACATTACAATATTGGCACAGTAGTTTTCTGGGGGTATTTTGATATTCAATAACTTTTTATTTGAGATGTACAAAAGTTGGTGCAAGGTTTTTCTAGTAGTACACAGTTGGACATATTTTTTTGTTTACTCATCAGATACCATTAAATTATGATTTTTTTTTTAACAATTCCAAGCTTGAAGTATGTTGAAATTAATGAATACAGTCAATTGTTTGCTGACATCGTGTGATTTTTTTCTAAATTCATTTTTATTTCTGCAAGTTCTCAAATTGATTGATTGTTTTGTAATTTGATTAAAAGAAGCTAGCCATTCCAACTGGTAAATAGTATAGCGTTTTACAATACATATCATTCTTTTTGTTAACATAAAACTAAATCTGCAACCTTTGAAAGAGAAACATTCCTCTGTTGATTATAAATAGCCCTGCCATGTGAAAAGGCCAAATGAATTTGAATGTACTTTAAGAGAACTGTGTTCAGAATTGTTCTGAAAACTGTTATATATTGCTTTTCTTATTTATTGTTTATACACATTATGTATCTCTTCACAAAGAAAATAAAGTAGTCAAATCCACAAACTACATCAGTATTTTAAGACAAAATACCTCCTACAAGTAATCAAGATAATGAAAGACATTTAAATGAATAATGAACTAATCTAATTTTATGAATTAAATTTTCCATTTTTGGATCTTTGGTATTATTTAATTCAGTTACAATTTGTCATTTTTTTTGTCTTATCAAAATAATATATAATACATGTTTTTGTAAACTATACTTCTCTGCACATAGACAATGATTTTATCTTTAAAATGAAATCCACCAGCTTTGGGGTACTTTAGTATTAATATATTATCTTTTATTTAAATATTGATTTGTTTGCTGCAGTCTAGAAGTCTAAACTTTCACAAAGTACATTATACAAACCTGACATTACAAGAATACAATTAAGGAAAATTATTTCTAATAAAGGTTTTGTGATCATTAGTTGTGTGTCATTTTTTTTAGAGTTTGTTCATAGAGAGTGTTTTAACATTATGTATACTTAAAATCAGTCTGTTTTCCATAAACAAGTGCATTTAGATTATTATAATTAATTCTGATTTCAAAGAGTAGAAATGTCTGTATAATCTCGTTATCTGTATAACGTATGTGATGTTGTCGCAGTGGTTACTAGTTAGAGTGCAGGTTTAAATCCTACTGTGGGACATGGAGACTGGTCTTCTAGATGAGACCGTATAACAGAGGTGCCATGGCGCAGTAGGGTTTGGCTTGAAAAAGATCCCTCCCTGCTTAATGGCCCTGAGAGCCGAGTTTTGGACAAAATTTGCATCTCTCCACCAGTAAGTGGTGGCGTCTCTATATGAGTAAAATATCTGGAGAGGGACGTTATATAAACAATATACAAACACAATTATCTGATGTTTGTCTGTTGAAAATATCTGTAAAATATGAATAACAATGACCTTACACTTAAGCATCCTTGTCCACCTTAACTTTGCAAGATGAAATGCATTTCCACTGCATAATCAATAAATCCCCTCCCCTTTTCAGCAGACCTTAAAACAGGGGCACAGCCCAAAGAATAATGAAAGAAACGACTTTCTTTATTTATAGATGTTTTGATCATCTGCTAATACTTGGAAGAAAAAACCAATTTTAAAATGGAATATATGGAGATAACGAACAATATTCAAGCTCAAAAGTCCAAAAAACAGTACAAAATGGGAGAAAAGCAAACACGGATCTCCAAACCATCAGAGGTGGGATCAAGTGCCATAGATGACTGAGAATTCCCAGCCGACCGGTCACGCCCGTTGTGAGCTCCTTGTCATGATCAGAAAATGACGGAAAAATTCCGTCGTCAATTGTATAAATAATGGACTTACAATTAGTAAGAAAAACGTCAGTCAGCATTTGACTCAATGAAAAATTGCATTTGCTGACAAGGTCATTATATCAACCATAGAACTTACGAAATTATGACTTTAAACGAGGCTGCTAATGCTCTCGTTCACCAACTTGTTTGTCATTAATTTACCTCGTTTTAGAAATTGTTCATACGTAGATCATGCTCTTGCGTATCTAATCAACTGAGATATATTAACTTCGTATGCAGGTGATGAAGGTATATTGCTGCCTTTGCAAGGGAAGTTGGCGATGGAAAAGTTAAAGTCATCACGTTTATCATATAGCTTGGTTGTAAGATTACCGTCAACGTCTTTTTTTTATAAGTAATATATCAAAGTATGAAACAGATGTGTCTGACTTTGTGATATCTTTTATCGCAAACTCACCAAGATATATCGTATCGACATAGGAATGGAAATTACCATTATTAATTGACAAAACGCCGTCGATATATCTTTGATCCCACCTCTAATGTTTCAGAGGTCCGTGGTTGCTCTGCTCCTATTTTGTATTGTTTTATGGACTTTGATATTGAATACTGCTCTTTATCGCCATATCCTTCATTACCAAAAGAAACAAATCCTATTCATCCTTCAAAAGATCTAGAGATATTCTGCGCCGATTGCCCCATTTGTCCCAAATGCTTTGCAACAGATCAAAATGGCCAGCAAGTTCTTCTACTCTCACGAAAAGCTCTATGTAGGACTGATCAAAACGTCTAATTGTTGTAAAATCAAACAGTCCTCATGATCAAGGTTGTGCTGTGTGTTCAAGTAACTCAAAAGCAAATGTGTGGTGAAAATTCCACTTAAAAATTCTCATCTATTGACTTTAATTCTTGATATATCAATCTTTTTATCTGATCATTAAATCCATGCTTAGGCTGTAATCCTTCTTTTGTTTCTGAGTATATGAAATATACAACGTTAAATTCTTATATGTGATTAATTCAGATGTACAACATTTATAATATCATTTTTTTCCTCAACAAATTGTTCGACTTAAAATAGAAATGATAAACTGAGTTTGGTATCTACAGAAGGGACTATATGTATGGCGGATTGATGGCGTATAAAAATTATTAATATTCTATGCTTTCAATATTGTTATGGAACGATGAATTAATAATAAGAAATACTTAAAAAATAAAGACAAAGATTTTTTTTCAAATATATGTGTGTTAGTAAAATTAGTCATAATAGACTGAAGTTTGTTTTTAAAATATCAAATGAATATGATTTTCCAAACAAACTACAGTCATTTTAGCTTTAAAAAGCATCGAATCTAAGTACAGATTTGAGCCAAAAATCCGTAAAAAATGGGGGTTTTTTATAAGTAAATGATCAAAACCTTTTAGTTTTGTGTCATTTTGTATCTTTATGTGACAACTTAACCATGTGTAAAAATAAGAAAATAAACCCCCAAATAACTCACATTTGATGAATCAATCTCAACTAGGTAATATCTTCATAAAGACCCTATATCATTGTAAAAAAATTTTTCTGCAAGGAGAAAGTTACTTTGAAACAGAAGTAAGAATTTCATGTTTGGCATTTCTTTTATTCTTTATGTCCAGGAAAGGATAATGAACTTTACCTGACCTTGCTTCTAATATAAAACGGTTTCAGCTATTCAAACTGATACGATCTTTTAGTGATATTGTCTTCTTGATTCATAGAACAATTTAATTATTTTTAAATACAAGAAATATAAGAAGAATCCCTCCTTAAAAATTATAGGAAAAATGAACGATTTTATCAAATTTCGAATTGTTGAGAAGAAGAAGGTACGATTTTGGCTTTATTGTGCCCTAAAAATCCCATGTTCTCAGAAAGTTACAAAATTGGCTTTAACATGAGTTGAGTAGATAATAAATATTCAATAACATGTCATGAAGCAGGACAATTATGGAAATCTTACATCATTAATATGGTGCATGGTGCAGTATAATGCAAAACAACTTATTTGTCTCATTTCTGTGCTTATTTTTCATTCGAAAAAAAAAGTGTCTACCGCCGTCACCAACTTAAAATTTTGAATATATTTTGTAAAATGCTTTGGAAATTCAAATGCACTGCATTTTTTTTTCATAAATAAATTCCACAAAAAATGATTTCTTCTGTAACCTTAAAACAAAGTAGGGAAAATGCACAAATTCATGACGTCACAATAAGCATTTAGGATGTTTTATAGGAAAAATGAGGAAAAAGGATGAATTACGGTTTCTACATCAATTCTAAATTTTACAAATATATAGGGCAAGATTTGTATTGAAGCTGGACCTTGTTCTTTCATTGTTATCCGTTGTCAAGACCATTGCAGATGTTTATTGCACTACAGGGTTGCAATGTAGTCTTATGGCTGTTGCTTGAAACAAAACAACAACATTAAACTTAATTTTAATTTCTTAAATTCTCAAATATCTTTTTTTCCAAATATCTATTTCTCAATTGCAAACAACTTTCATGAATTGGACATGCAGTGAAATGCAAAGATATATGCAAGCTTACTCTAGATTAGCACCAACATTTTACACCCATTTAAAATATTTTTGACAATTTGGCCATCAAACCTTTGTTTAATATAAAGAGCATTTAAATGGTAATTAATTGATTTTTTTTAAACCAATGATGAATAGCAGATTACCCCTAATTCTATCTACTGAAAGAAGGGGGGTAGACGATATTTTGCATTGAAATTGGGGTTAAAAGCATCACCATATTTTGAAATAGTCTTGGATATGATTAAATGTTCCTTTAATCTTTTACTAACGTGTAACACGTAACTATATTAATAAGATACAATGTTGGAGTTGTTATCCGCATTGGAACTGGTGAAAAATAACTTTTTTGTCATTTTGTGTACCAAAAGTTACCCCCGTAACAGACAAAAATCTTTGGTATGAATTTGTGAAATGACAGTCCATATAACCTACAATAAAGTTGTTGTTTTACGGGAGATGTTTTAACATATTTTCCGTTTTCCATAGATTTCTATAGTGAATAACACAAGTTTGACAAAAACTTTGAGTTTTCTCTCTTTATCATATATATGATGTACCTGTTCACAAAGAAAACAAATAGTACTCTCAAGAAACTAAAATCAGTTTTATTTCGTTCATTGCATGTAAAAAAAATATTTTAAGGAAATGAAAAATGTCTATTTAATATAATTAGTCAACTTAATTGAATTTTGCCACTATTGTACATTTGGGATTTTTAATTAGTTTTATATAAATAACCATTTATGCACTTTAGAGCTTGAATGTTGCCATATATTTTATCTTTTCCTGGATTGGGTTTCTCATAGACATTGTTTGCTCAAGGTTTAAAATGAAATCCACTAAATTTGGAGCAGTCTATGTAATCGCTTTTCTTTTTAAATTTTATCAGACGTTAAACAATCTAAAAAGATTTATATAGACTGCAATTTGATAAATCTTATCTTTTATTATGTGCATTATACATGTAGGAACTTGACGATATAAACACAGAAAACGTATAGGTTTTGAGAAAATTATAGCTGACAATCTAAATAAAACTTTTATGACTTCAGTTGTGTGTCATTTTTAATACCTTGTTCATTTTTTTTATTGTGTGCATTTAACATCTTATCAGAAATCGAATGAATTTATATCGTTCTGTTGTGTATTGAAGCAACTGAGAGTCATAAATCTTATGCATGAGCATGATATATTGTTACATAAAGGAAGATGGCGATTGACAAGTTGAAAGCGACACGTATTATGCATCATGAAGTGGTATTGTTAGATTGCCATTAAGGTCTTCTTCTAGCTGCAATAAAGTAGTTCTCCCCCCCCCCCTTTTTTTTTGGGGGGGGGGGTTAGAGAGCTACAACTCCTTAGGATCTCCGTAATGGTGCAATGCGGGAACGATTCATTCCCGCACGGATTTCGGCTCAAACTGTCAGTAAACGGCCAATTTTTTTTATACGTCTTACCTGGACTTCCAAAATGTAGTGATGCAAGGCATAAATCGATCAAAAAATATACAGAACAATCCAAATATCCGTATTTTTCGTGTATGTCAACATCGTAGCTTAAATTTGTCCGCCATGTTTACTGACCTTGACAAATTTTATTTTGGGACAGCAAATGAGATTAAGGATCTATAGGGAGCGGATTTCTTTGGAATTACTTATGTTAAGCTTTAATATCGCTGTTTTCGAAAAAATGACACATGACATGATTTTATTTATCAATGTTTAGTGTTTTTATACATCACAATAATTTATCAACATCGACAATTGCTTTCTAAATTTCAATTGCTTTTCTAAATTTCTAGCGCAAGTCTCGGTACGTCACGGCTGCTGAAAAAGTGACAAGCAAACTCACAGATTTATTTTACATGGTTTTCGCGGTTAACGAGCAAAGATGTCGACAGTGAATAAAAATTTCGTCTTATTAGAAGTAAGTGAAAACAATTTGTACTGCCTACAGTCGCCCGTATTTAAAAAATAATTTTGCACCATTACGGAGATGCTGTGGAATTGTTGCCCCCTCCAGAAAATATCATATAAAAAATCGGAGAGGGCTTAATTATTGCAGCTAGTCTTCTTCCAGAAAATATCCAAATATGAAATGTAAACGATGAAGATAACTAACAGTGAGTTATACAGTTTCAGATTTTTTGGTATGTTTATTGTAAGCTCATTGGGATACATCGGATCGACGTTTGGATGATAGAAACTGTAAAATAACATACACTGTACAGTCATTTGAATTATGGATATGTTGTCTGTAGTCAGTATATCATCCAAATATGAAACATATGTTCTGTCACACTTTGTGGTATCTTTTATTTCTAGACACTGCACTGGGGATATCAATTTGACGTATGCATGTATTTTTTATTCTAATGCACCTGTTTTGTTTTAAAAACACGTTTTGATTGGCTAATGCATTGATGTTTGAAGTAGAAAATCGAGCAATATTTACATTTGCTAAACTTGAATTCTACTTGGTTATGCCCTTGCACTTGCAGCTCCCCGCCGGCAAGTGATTGCGTCTCCACATGAACTGAAAATTTCTCGAGAGGTACGTTAACTAACATACAATCACTCAATCTTAATGTTTGAAGGAATGTGATTGCCATTTATTAAGAATTTACCATTTAAGTAAAAGCTTTTTAAAAATCATAATTGTTGAAGCGAATTTTTTCCATACCTTAAAGTGCTTGAGTGTTACCTATGGTAACAACATAAACACATCTTTATATCTCATTTGGAGTGCTATAAATCTATCTTTGTAAACCAAGAAGTTAGGTAAAGGTATCAAGATAAAACAGGTATTTCAAATGACGAATAACATACTCGAAAACATTAAAATTTATCAAGAAGGTGGACAATAGTAATTTGGTGAGTTGAGAATGTTTCGATGAATATGTAATTTCTTTACAAGAAAAATGCTATGCCAATATTTTGATAATAAAAAAAATCTTTTACTAACAATTTAATGTTCAATTTTAGAACAGCACAATTAAACTTCTTATGCATTTCATGGAGAACAGATTAAAATATTTAAATAAATTAAAACATCATCAAAGGCATTTTTAAAAAATCTTTTCCAGATCAGTTCTAATGGCCACTATGAAACGAAATAAAGCAATGGCTCAACACTACATAGAGTGTGAAATATGTTACAACTACTCAGAATTCTACTGCAAAACCTGTAATCAGCGAATATGTAAGCAATGCAGAGATGCCCATCTTCGGGCAAAGGCAAACAAAAACCACGAGGTAGTCCTTTATCAAGAAAGATATAGGAGAAAAGAATTGCTTACAGAAAAATGTGCATTTCATAGAAGAAATATTCTTAGAGATTATTGTACTAAGTGCACCGTGGCTGTTTGTTCAGAATGTATTAAAACAGATCACTACGATCACGAGTTGTGTTATCTTGAAGTAGGTTATGATGAATGTTTGCAAAAAACCCAAAAATTGCTGAAGAATATCAAAGACACAATCTTACCTAATTGTATAAAAGAGGTAGAATCACAGCAGAAAATCGTAATGAAATACAAAGAAAAAATTTTGAAATTACGGTCATCTATGAAGCAGGACGCTGATGACATTAAGGCAAAAATTGATGGTATTCTGGAAGACCAAAATGCCAAGTTGGACAAAACTCTTGAAGAAATATCAGAGCAAGAGAAAAAGTCAAATGAACATCTCTCATTCCTAAGAACGCTGACTGAAGGCGATGATATGTCATCGCGTAAACCGACACAAGTAATCGCCTTGAGCAAAGAGCTATCAAGCATCACTCAGAAGACAATTCCTAAAATAAGTGAACCCCATATACCAACGTTCATAAAAGGAAGACTTTTTATGGAAGAAATAGAAAAGATGTGTGGATATACCCCTCCTTGGGCAGAAGAAAAAATACAAAAAGAAACAGGAAAACAAATTGATGATTCTGCACAGAAATACAAAGAAATGGAAGAATCACCACAGTCATACATTTCTAAACCAACTACACAGTTAAGAATGCGGTATTCCAATCTTTTGTCAAAAATACAGGAATTTAATATATCTGGTCTGAAAGCAATTTGTCATTTATCACCTGTATCACCTAGTGATTTTTGGGCAAGTGATGATGATGGCAACCTCATTCAAGCTGCTATGAACTGACAAATACTTCAGACAATTAGCACGAAAAAAAATTCCAAGGGATTCCACACAATTACACAAGAGGGGGATCTACTTCACACGGATTACATGAATAAAGGCATCTACAGAGTACACAATAAAGAGGAAAGGAAACAAAAGCATTTAATCCTTCAGAGGACTGGGAACCATGGACTTTGTGTTCCACTCGTATGTTTGGATACATAATATTGGGAATGAAAAAAAACAAAAAATGGAAAATAACCAGGTTCGACAAAGGAGGAAAACAGTTACAGGACATTAAAAAAATGATAAGGGAGAGGACCTATACTCAAACGTAAGCTTCATCACAGAGAACGTCAATGGTGACATTTGTACATCAGACTTTAATGCCTGCAGGGTGGTGGTTGTGTCTTAATGGGGGAAGTACCGGTTCTCCTACTCAGGTTCTTCTACATCGCTTCAATTTCACCCATATGGAATCTGCACAGATGTTTTTGGGAATATCTTAGTGTGTAATGGATATAAAAACAGTATGAAATTAAGTCCAGAAAAATATTCGTTATTAGGAGAATTTGGTATCCATTTGATTGATCGGGATGGTCAGTTTTTGTCTCTTCTTCTTGAGGGACACCAGTCTGCACCGTACGTTAGAGCTCTTTGTGTATATGACCAACATACCCTGATGGTTGGAAGTGCACTCAGTCCTACTGTCACCGTGTATAAATATTCCCAGAGCAAATGTACGTCTTAAAGTCATATGTAAAATTAGTTTTTTTTAGTTTCTTGAAAACAAGTATATCACATACAATTAGATTTTATTTTTATCCTTTTTTTGAAATTCAAAATTTGGTTCTTAAATATTTCTATTCCTTTATACCTGTTCATATACCTGTGCTCAGCAGAAAGAATATGCAAGGCACAATTTCATCAAATGCCTATGTGCGTTAATTCATAATTGTCACAGGCTTGGGGTTATACTAATTGTAATGCATTTCCTTTTTTCTTTAAATCATATGCTCATCGCATCATATAAGGATATAAAGAGTATAGATTAAAAAGACACCAATACATAGGACATATAGATACCGATACTAATTATAGATTAGACTTTCATAGAGCTCTACATTTGTATAAAAAAATTCAAAATTAGAAAACTCTAGAACATTAATTTTTGACTACACATTAAACTTTGTTAAATTGGTTTAACATAATAATACTTCTTAATGTACATACTTATCAGACTTTCGTAGAATGGGCATATTAATATTTATATTTATATCTATCAGTTTCAGTTTTTAATTGATGGTTTGATGATTTAATATTGGTGAGTTATACGGTTTTTCTGAATTCTAATTCGTGTAAAATTGTGAAGTTGTCTGATGCATATTTTTGAAAATATTTGCAAAATTTTGTTTTTCTTCATTTGAAACCTTCCATTGTAATGATACTGACTGTTCACCACTATACTAAGTAATATTAATGTAATATATTACTTTAAAAAAATGGTGAAGTAAAGGTTATGTAATACGAGGGTTGTCCCAGAAAAACTTTTCTTTCACTACGACTATAGATTTCAAAATTGGTATACATCATGATCAACATTTTTTGAATGATCCCTAAAAATTTCATTGAAATATCTTTATGAATACTGTTTTCTCTAAATTAAACGACTCTATTAAATGAGCTGTCTGCGCAACACTGACGACGTGAAAACGAACTTGTTCGTTCAGGAAACTGTGAGTCTAAAAATATTCGTTTAAGCAAGCATTCGGTGATGTATTTAATTTATTTTGGTAACCAAGTTAAACATCTCAAATACTAGTGTTATTTTAAAAAAAGTGGGAGTTAATTCTTTAAAAAGACAATTTCATAATCCCTATAACAAACCCAAGTGATCGAAATTTTTAACAGCGGTCTTCACGTAGGATTCTGAAGTCACGCTCTTGTCTTTTCAGTTCGCCTTTAATTTATAAAAATGTTCTATTCTCTCCTATCGGATAACCAGTCAAGTCAACTTCAAACCCCTTCTACTAAGATATAAACCTGTTTCCCAAAGTTATGTTGTGTTTTTGCATCGTTAACATCTCTTTCTGTATATAAAAGAGTCATATTCCGCTCAATACAGTGTTGCTTGATAATTTGGTGCTCCATATTACCACATAACGTCACCTTTTTTGACAATGTCTAATTCAACGCGCTTTAAACGCACTATAGCATATATCGTCATATATTATACAATTATTGGCTTTTGATGAGGTCTTCTCGTGATTAGACCGAATTAAAAAGTCAATAATCGTTTTATTAAATGATCAGGAATTTTACAGCACTTTTGACACTTTCGTTCTTGTCTTCATCAAATAGAAATACTCATGATAAAATGCAAAGTGTAATAACACTTTTCACATGGTGTTATACTTCAACATCTTACATGTAACAAACAGTACTTAAAAATGGAAAACAATATAATGAAATAATCAATACTCAAACATTTACTTTCAAATGCGTTTAATCTCCTTGGTACTGGGGTCTGACATGTTTACATTCACACCGACACATGCTTTGAAACACGCAATTTTATAGGTCGAAAAAACTGTAAGCAAATCTATGGTTAGTCAAGAAGGAAAAACCGAATAAACCCTTCAGAACGTCATATGAGGTGAACTCACTCTGAGGTACATCTCAGGAAAAGACGTCTAGACCAAACAGAGAGCACCAAAATTTCTGATCATTTAATAATTATCAATAATAATGTCAAACTATAGCAAAGCTCTTTGCAAAGCAACGAGTGGGTCTTCCGTCCTGTTTGACTGGGAGTAACTTTTATTTATTTTTTTTTTAAAAGAGAGAGAAATGACGTCTCTAATGATTTAAATCTTTCAAATCTATGTTAAAAATTGCAAAAGTAAGCCATTTTTGCTACTTCCTGTTTGACCGGAAGTGATGTCGATGGACGGAAGATTAAGTTTTATGCTTCCAGTGACAAATATTTTTCCAAAACATATCAAAAATGGTCGGTGACGTCACAGGACGTATTTTGATGACATCAGTAAATTTTACCATAGCTTTTTAACAACTTTGCTTCTTTGATGTATAAAATATTCTCAATACTTTTGAGATTTTTAGAAAAAACTCTTGGCCCCTCTAGATCCCTTAATGTAGGGGTCGCCCTTTTCCCGACATATCATTTGAAAGATCTTCTAATTCTGCACAAATTATATTCTATATATTTTAACAAAAGATTTTTAGTTTAGAAGATAAAAAAGCAAAATATGAGTAAATTTTGGTTCTTTTAAGCGTTCTAATTTTTGACCCCCCATATAGCCCCATTCTGAATACAGAAATCGAAAAACAAAAAACCGATGTGCACAACTTCAATTCTTCTATTATCTAAAATCAGTAGAATTTCTGCTCCAGCTTTAGCCGTCTCTGAGTCTTGTCTGGAAACGAAAGCCTTTAAATTTTTTTTAAAGGAAATAACTCAAAATCGAAAGTGACTTGTGACTTTTTGAAATTTTAGACAGCATTCTGATAGAATTTATTAATGCCTATAACCTCTAAAAATTTGAGCGATATCCGTTGAGAAATGAGTGAGATATGAGGCCTCAAAGTTGCGGTCTAGGAAGTAGAAGAAGAAAAAAATAATCTTTACCAACAGAATCAGTAGAAGGTCTTCCGTTGGAAGACCTTAATGAATTAGATTTTAAACACATGTACACCAGATGATAGACCATTTAAGTGAGGAAATTTTTTTTTTACGTATACTGCCATATAGGCTTATAACAACGAAAACTTCATGTAAAAGAAAAAAGTGTCGTGCGCCGACCACCGATATGTAGCATCATTTAAATGCCGTTTTTTATGCATATGACATCACTGACCTATGATTATATTTTGTCAGAATTTCTAAAAGATGATTTTTCAACAGCTTGCCAAAATTATTAGATTTGGTTGAACAGCATTTGAAATATAAAAAAGCATTTTTCTGGGACAATCCTCGTACATTATTTTACAGTGTAATTCACACCAACCTGCTGACAAAGTTAACTTTAAGTTTGTCAACACTGTATTTTTAAGAATATTTGCAGACTCGCCGGTAGAAGAAAAATATCTAACATACCAATCAGATGATCCAGGAAATCAAACAGAATTCGGAAAAACGAAAAAGGTTTGTTGTATAACTCGATTTTTGGTTAACGTTTGCATTTTTATTAATAAAATCATTCATTTACATATTTCATAAACTAAGAGTTTAAAATTAAAACAAAAGTATCATTATTTTGCAAGTTCTCTGGTTGATGGAATGGTATTGTCAGCAAATGCATATGCTATTTCAGTTTTGAATGCATACATATACGTTTTTGGTGTTCCTTCATATCACTGGAATGTTTTTTCTCTTTTATTATAGGTGGAAAGTTACCTCTCATATGCGAAATATATCCTCGATCAATTTAGGAACATTTATTCCTTTTATACAATGAAAAGATTATATTTTGCAAGAAATGATTTTTTTGAACGTGTCATAGTGGTAGTTGTGAATGAAAGCACAAGTAAATTACCAGAATCGTTTAAAGGATATAAAGTATTAGGTAAAATCTGGGGAGATAGTCCCATGGAAAACAGGCTTGCAGCTTATAGCAAACAAGCTCAGGAAAATCCACTCACCGACGAGCAATCTAATATGTTAGAGTCAGTGATCCTGCGCCATAATGATTACTTAATGTCTTTTCATTCAAACTTAGAAATGATAAGTATATCACCTGTACTGTCACGCAAAAACGGCACAGAGATAGTTATTTGTCCATGTATAGTCCTCTACTGTACGCAAAAAGGTGCCATTCCAATATACGAGACAAGATTTCCAAAGATATTAGACGGAGTCAGAATTGATGTTAGAGAAGGTTTCTTTTATCCATGCCCAAGAGATGGAGACGACTTTTTCCAATCATCTAAGGTGCGCCATGAGCATATTCGGATGGGCTGCAATATTGGACGAGAAGGTACTTTTTTATCTTTCAGTTTTTAATATAAGATATAATTACATCCTTTTGATGAGGTCAATCCCTAGATATATAGGCCTTAGAGAAAACCAATCGACTGATCATGCACGAAGTGAAAATGCTTTCCAGTTGCATCTCTTAAGGCATGCCCCTAAAAAGTAAGTGTCATAATTGTCATATATTAGTACATGTATATGAAAATTACTTTGTGTGCAGGTATGAAATGTTTTGTATCTTAGCAATGAAGGGTATGGCGATAGCGAACAGTATTGAACAGAATCGAAGTCCATAAATCAATACAAAATAGGAGCAGAGAAAATACGGACCTCCGAAACATAAGAGGTAGGATCAGGTGCCATGGACGAGTAATCATCCCCTGCCGACCGGTCACACCCGATTTGCGCCCATTGTCATGATCGTGAAATAACGAAAAATCCGTCTTAAATGCAGTGTATAAGTAATGGACTAACAATTGGTGTAAAAAAGTTAGTCAGCATTTGACTCAATGATAAATAATTATTGTATTTGCTGACAAGGTCATTTTATCGACCCTAGAACTTACGAAATGATGGCTTTCTGCGTAATTCTCGCATTTTCAATTATTTTGCAAACAACATCCAGATTTTGATGGCCCTTCAAATTTAAATCGAACTGTTTATACCTGTTATACTGTAACTCGCATTTTTTATGAAAAAAAAATCTGAGTCTATCTGAAAACAATCGATGTTAGAGAGAATTCTTTTCATATGCAAAAATCATATATTTAACATGAGTCTTCGGTGATTAATGTACAAAGTAAAGTTTTCACATATTTCCTCATCTGATTCTTTTCGGCAAAGATCATATTTAACCAGTTTTTAGCTCAGTTTAATGACAATTCTCACCTACAAAGTGAATTTCTTTTCGAGTATGTAGAAAAATAACGGATTATTCTGTGGTTAAAGCTCTTAAAAAGAAGTTCTTAAATATTATTCCTTTTTACTTTTACATTAATGTGTTATGATAAACTGTATGTCGCACGATTTACTGAATGACACTTGTATTACAGTTTATAAGAAAGGATTAAGTGGCATACCCCCCCCCCCCTGCAATAGAGAAAAAAAAATATTTAAATTTCCAAATTCTGCTCAATTTTTTGCATACATATAATCACTGATATTATATGTTTTTTTTTATATCTACCTAAATGTGAAAAGAAGAGAATGTACCTATAAAACTGCACTCATACATTGATTTTTGGTAATTAATAAAATCTAGCTGGCCATATGTTAATCGAGACATCAGCTAAAAGAGATACAATTCGAGTGAGTACCACAAACGCTTGGAAAAAGGATCTTTTTATTTTATTTCGAATAAATATTTTTATGCATTTAAGTCACAGATTTGATATAGATTTATCATTTTCAAGCTCGCTGTTACAAACTATTGATATATAAATAAACATAGTTAAAAGTTTTGTTACGCGTTTGGTGGTAATTTGATAGGTATCACGTGTTCCCTAGTACCTGTGAATATAAGTTTCATGTACATGTACTTGAACTTAAAGCGGTAAACGTTGAAATCCCAAGCAACTGTTTGCGGAATAATGAAACAGCCATACAGTTTCATATACATATACACGGAGAAACGTGCGTTTACCTGACGTCACAATGAGGCTGCAGTGACGTTAGTAAATATGCAACAATATAGGGCAGCGAGAAATTTAAATATTGAGTGTATTTTAGTTGCTTCCAAACATCTAAAATGTAAATAAAAACATTTTTTTTAAGTTTAGTGTGAATTATTATTGTGTGAATAACACAGGCTTGCAATTAGGCATATTTGTCATAAAACGCTAGCACCCTTCATAAAATATGCCTACGTGACATGTCTGTGTGATTCACACACCAATAACTCACAAAACCTAAAATCATTCCTTAATAAACTTTTCCTTAACAATTTCAATTATTATAAAATTATAGGACAATTATCAGTTTAGTGTGGATTTTCAGTCAGGCGTGGCATTCTCGACGCTACCTAATTAGGTTCTAAAAGAGGTAGAGCTACTTTGGGCTTAACTTGGCCCTGGGAATTTCTGAAAATTCAAAACCGCTCAGTTTAGGTTGCAAATGCAGTATTTATCACTAGGACTGTTGGTGACCACGTATCTATTAATTGTGACGTGATTTCACATCTAGTCAATGCATTATGACGTCATAAATTGCGTCATTTTCCTCATATCCTTTAAATTCCTTTGAAAATGAATTGAAGCTGAAGCGTTTTTTTTTTTCAATAATTCATATAGAGCACAACTTCTGATCCAAAATATGCCGATACATAAGGAAAGGTCTACTTCTGAAGATCAAAAAACATGCTTTATTTTTTGGATCGTGGGCTGTGCTCATATTTTAATTCTTTGTTGAAGGTAGTCAAATACGCATATTTTCTGAAAATTTCAAGAACATTGCAATTTCTCAAAGCCTGTTTTCAAATATTTGGATTCTCAAAACAAAATTTCATTATAGAACATGAAAGCACCAATTGTCTACTTTGTTTTGATATATGAAAATGGAAAGAGGGTGATAGTTAATTAATTGATATAAGTACAAGGCCATTTTATGCATAAGATGGCTCTTGCTCTTTACACAGCTTTTCTTCACTGTTGAAATATACATATGATAGAAATTCGACCGAATGTCAATCGGTGTAGTAAATTGCCAATTAAAAGTTCTCTCAAGGCACAGAGGTGGGGTATAAGTCGTCTCATCGTTGTCAATTATAATTTAAATTTCCTTATGTTATTAATTTCTCAACCAATGAGAATCTACTAGTATTCACCATTCATAGCGCTGAGAATGCCACGCCCTACTGAAAGTCCAAACTAAGTTGAAAATGGTCCTGTACATCTTTTAATACGAAAGAAAGAAAAACTTATTAATAATATAGCAACCGTGCCTTGCTAAAATCTGTTCTTCAATTTTATATTGAAAAAATGGTGCTTATACTGGTATTCTTTAAACGCCAAACTCAGTTGAGAAATAATCTGAATTTGAGGTAGCTTGCAGGTTTACACCATACAAAAGTCTTACAAGAAAACATACACTTTTAATTTGGTATAATGTACAATTCCTTGGAATTAACAGGTTATCTACGTCAACGAAGTTTTGATGCTATTTTACTGTAGATGCATTAAAGTGTACATATATTACAATATATAGAAAATGACATTTCTAGCCAATTTTGCGAAAATAAATTCCTTAAAAAGGTTGAATAGCTTTTTTTTTTTTTAGATATGGAGACGAACACATCAGGAAATTTAAAATGTCAAAATTGTCATGCCTCAAACTCCGGCGTATAAGAACAATGGTCATAGAATGTGTTAAGATTTAAAAACAAACAAAGCCCTTCTCTCCTGCACAATTTTATCCATATTAAAGAAACACCTTATTCTTTAAGATACACGAAAACTGCTGTTTTACCACAAGCAAGAGCAATTACGTATTGGTTAAAGTTTTTTTAGATATGAATTGGCAAAACTATGGAATTCTTTACCAGAATATTTTGAAAATATTACATGTACTTTTAACCAATTTAAATCAAATATAAGTAGCTGGTACGGAAATATTGTAATTGCTGTGCTTGTTGCTGATTTTATTATAAGAAGCTATCAAACAGGGTTTATTTAAGCAATGAATTCATATTTTGGACGTCTTCGGTCCTATAACACACCTGGCCATGCGCGGTATTCAATTTGTCGGCATGGCCAGGTGTATTATACATGTAAGACCAAAGACCTCCAAAAATATGAATTCAATGCTTAGATTTACATTCTCTAATTTTCCTTTTTCATAATTGTTTATTTCGTTCATTTAAAATGTGAATTCAGAATAGATGTAAGAGCCTTTTGTGACTTCAAATGACGTTAACTGACGTTGCAAGGTTACATAACGCACACAAACATTGCGAGGAAAGAGTGACAATTTAATTCTAAACGCACATAACGTTAATTTTTACGTTAATTTTTCAGGGTTATAGTTTTTCCTTAAATTGAAATAAAACATTTTACATTTTGGTGTCCCTAGAGTACTGAAAATGCTTATAGTTCCTTCTGTTTATTCTAACGCGCGGTGACAAGGTTTCGCGTGTGTTATAGAAAATTGAACGTTGTGGATTTTCTAATGGATTTCATGAGGAAAATACACTGAATGTATATATTTTATTTTGGTATTAATGTGATAAATATCATGTCATTGTAAAGCACCACGGTGTGATATAATTTTGAAATATTGAAATTTCTCGTTTTTTACATGAATGTATGATTGATGCATTTTATGTAATGTTATATGTAGTCGGAAAATAGCTCTATAGAGCTAATGGGTTTTTTTTTTTGTTGATCTCCCCGACTTTAAATAAGTATTATTTATATCTTATATTAAAACCATGAGATAAGAAAATAAATATGTCTTTTCCCAGGTTTTTGTTTGTTTGTTTGTTTGTTTCGCGTTCAAAGAACTTTATTCGGAAATAACCATTATTTGCGTCACAAAAATGACGTGAATTTAAAATTTCCATGATTTCTACAGAAAAATGTATAAATTGCGTCAATATATTGAGTAAAGGTCACTGAGTGCAGGTCTGATCAGGCTCTATAATTTGATATAATGTGTAGAATGATAATATCAGTGAAATATGTAAATATCGTTCTTGAGCAAACTTGCGGTCTTTAAATTTTTAAAGCTGCAATTGCTGAAAGTTTGTTCATTTTGTCCATTTTTTAAAAATCGATAAAAATTGGACTAGTCTGTGATGTCGTTAAAACAAAAGTTGTCAATAAATTACTTTGAAACTATAATATGTTTTGTTAATTTATATTTTTCATACAATATACAATACAACACATTTTAAGAAGTTTTCAAAATTTTTGTTGGGGGCAAAGATATGCAATATATCACATATAGATCTTTATTTCAATTCAGTCTTTTTTTAGACATGTTTCATGACAAAATGACATCTTATAGGTGCAGTTTCAACAGGGGCCTTAGGAGGATTCGTCGATATTGGTAATGGCGACATTGGATTCATTACATGTGCTCATGTTCTTCATCCAAATCTGCCAATTTCTCCATCGGATAAAACAGCTGTGTTCAATGTGGTTCAGCCAGGATATGGTATCAATAGAAAAAACCATATTTGCGGAGTACACCTTAAGTCGGTATGCCCTTCTTCAACTGAGAATAACTCGGATAACATCACTGTTGATGCCTCACTTATAAAAGTGAATCCTGATAGAAGGCCAGAAAGGGGGTTATTTGCTGGACTTTCTATGGAGGATGTAATATCACTTGGTAAGCAATAAACTAAGTTGTAAAAAACAAGGTTCACTTTTGCCTTATTTGGCCCTGTGAATTTCTGAAAAACTGAAACTGCATACATGTAGTTTTAATTAGCAAAGCATTAATTAACACTTAGATCTTTGGTGACTGCGTATCTATAAAAATGACGTCATACTCTAGCTAGTCAATGCACTATGACGTCACGAAATGCGTCAATTTCCTCATATTCTGAAAAAGTCTACAAAAATGGCCAATTTTAAGAGCTATTTTTTTTATATTTAATATAGAACACAACCTCTTATCTAAAATATGCAACTTTTTAATGAATGAATTGTTTTTAAGGATTAATGGAAATGTTTTATTTTTTTTATCAATGAGTGCGCTCATATTATTTTTCTTCACTGAATGTACTCAATTATACCTGTTTACCTAAAAATTCAAGAACATTGCAGATTCATAAAGCCAGATCTCCTAGACATGGACTTTTAGAAGAAATTTTAATAGGATATTAAAGCTCTCAGTCTCCATTTTATTTTAATGATTAAAATAGAAAATTAAGTGTTGATCAATTAATTGGTATATTTACAGGGCCATTTTATGCATAAAGTGAACCGACTTCTCTCAACCAAAACGTTAAATTTCTTCAAAGGGGGCAAACATCATAAACAGAGAGAATTTAAAAAAAGAAGCAGTGTATTTCTAACACGGTTATTACTTCTGTAATAATTATTCTGATTTTGTTCTTTTATTTATCTTAAGTATTTTTGTATCTTTTCCATTTCAAGGCTTTACAGGAGATTATCCTCCTGAATTCCAAAGCGGTAAAATACGAGATTTACAAGACCCTACTGCCAGCCAATTCAGACACAATGCCTGTTTTAAGATTGGAGCTGCTTCAGGGTTTACAAAAGGATTATTATCGTGCAGTGCAACAAGCTACAGACATACGAGTCAGACATTTACAGATCAAAGAAATACTTGTATATTCCATAAGCAACTGGAAATAACCCCGATTGGTGGGCATTCATTTGCAATCAGAGGTGATTCTGGAGCTTTCGTTTATCAAGTTGAAACCGATCCACAGCCAGAAAATGAGAAGATGGTTTGCATAGGCATGTTAACTGGTGTAAACAGCGTCGGTCAAGCTTTAGTGACACCTATTAGAGAAGTTCTAGAGCGCTTGGGTATTCAGGATACAACAAAAGTATACAGCTTTCCGAAGGAATCGATGGATATCTTGTAATGTCTGAAATGAATCTGATCATTTTCAATCACAAAAAGAATGTTTTATGATAAATTCATTCGTGTTTTGATTAATTTGAAGCAGGTACGTGCTACGATCTCTACCATTTAAATTTTATTCTTTAAAGATATTGAACTGTTAAATTGGTCTAAGAATTTGATATCTTCACTTAAAAATAACGGGTCAGTTAAGTCGCTCTAAAAAGCTTTTCTTACGCTTGCTCATCAATAGTGCAAGAAACATTGTTCCTAAGGATGTATATAAATGTTATTGTCTCTAGTTATATTGTTACATTCTTTTATTGTATAAAATTGTATAAAAATAAAAATTTTGAAGAGAGTATATACTTTTTTTTGGAAGAAAGAGAACATAACAGGTGACTTCATTCGTCTTTATGATGAGAAGTATTTCATGTATATGTTGATATAATTCTTCCAGATATTTATAGGCATAGAATATTCAATAATTGTTTTTAAAATGAGCTGATTTAAACATGCATTTTGTGAAATGTAAGGGCAGCATTTTTAATTCAAAAATAGCCCTTTTGAAAAATTACGCAATTTGAGACCAAGCTAAAGCACTTTGAAAAAAATAATTTTTTTTCAAAGTGCGTTAATATCGGCCATATTAACGCAGTTTGAAAAAATGTAAAGATTGATCAATATTCCTTCAAATAATCGGTATGATAAATAACAGATCCTGGTTTGATAACTATTTTTTTTTTTGATAAAGTCACTGTAGGACCTGAGATATTGACGTTTTAAATATTTAAGGTTTGATAAAATGGAAAATTAAAGGGTCTTGAAAAAAGAGTGACGATTGTTTAAGTTCATTAAATCGTTTCTTCTTCTTTTTTTAATTATAGTCTTTAATAAGTAGATGTAAGGGTGTATAGGGGGCACTAACAGAGGACAGTTTCAAGCAACTTAGCATTTATCATAATTAAAAGGGGCCAATTCGATTGTTCAAAACTATGAAAATTCTTTCTCTCTCATACTTTTTACTGTACTGAAAAATTTCAAATTTTCATCTGTTTTAATTAACTTATTTATTATTGAAAGTTTTCAACGTCATACCAGTTAGGTAAATACATAATAATATGGATGCTTTGAGTATAGCATAGACATCGAGACTGGGCAGAGGGGCAGGGGAGGGGATGGGGGCTAAGCCCCCCACTTTTTTTCGAAAGATAATTATATACATCGAATAATCACTGAAAATGCAGCGTACCCTTTTTAGGTTTATTGCTCCCCTCCCCCGTTTGTTACCGACACCTATGTATTGGAAAGAGAAAGATTTGGACTTAGAGACCTTATACCCGCCTCCTCCTCTTTTCGACGGGAGTAAAATCAATTCATTTTTAGGGTTAAGGTTAGGCTTAGTTTTTTGAAAGATAAATAACAAATAAAAGCATTCCATGACTAAAATATGATTTTTTTTCAAAGTGCGTTAAGTGTCTCCATGGTAAAATATATTGATGTAGACTCTAAACGCACTTTGAAATTTTTTTTTTCAAAGTGCGTAGAGTTGATCCCAAATTTTACGCACTTTGAAAATTTTTTCAAAGTGCGTTGATTTTGTCCTAATTTTAACGCGCTTTGGAAATAATCTTTCAAATTGCGTAATTTTTTGAAAGTGCGTTGCCACACAGCATTATTATGACCAGCACTTTTCCTTTGCAAATGACACTTTCCTGTGTCAGTGTGATCTACTTTTTCTCAATAAATGGTATCATATGATGTCAATTATTAATAACAGAAATTCTGGCAACATAACAATTAAGTATGCTTGAAGAAAAAGAAAATATAATACACAAGCAGGTATTAATGTAAAAATGTAAAGAAATTAAAGAAATTTCGAGTTGTATGCAGGATCTTATGAGTACGTCAAATTGATGCAAAGTCACAAATTAAGTGTACAAATATTTCCATATGTACTCCTGAAAGAATTCTGTATTACCTGCAACACCAGCAGTTTTCAAAGTACTAACAGGAAATGCATAACTTGACCTTTAATCGAAGCTTGAACCAATGCATCACCAGTCAGGTGCTCTTATTACTGAGTTAATACCAGCAAAATATACCGTGTTATAGATCATTTCAGAAAAATAAAATAATAAAACATAATAATAATAATAATAATAATAATAATAATAATACTTTATTTAAAGAAGGTAGCCCGATTAGTGCACGCACTATTCTTCCCCGGGGCCTTCTGTAGACAAACAAAACAATATACATACATATACAAATATACACAATCAAATAAATAATCATAAGTTATTTCGACATTGTTTTACAAATATTTTGATTTGATGTTTGAAAGCATTCAGTGTTTGAGACATTTTTATATGTACAGGTAAATTATTCCATAAGATAGCACCAGAGTATTGAAAGGAGTTCTCAAAAAGTTTACAGCTACGAGCTGGTACACACAGGTCTAAATTAGATTCTGATCGAAGATTGTATTGATTATTACACTGGAAGTTAAACATACTATTTAAATAAGTAGGGTGAGAGTTAAACAATGATTTATATAACAAAACATATTTATTTACAATAAGTTGCTCATACACTGTGAGCCAATCTAGTTTCTCAAAGAGAGGTTGTGAGGGCGCATCAGGAGGAGCATCTAAAATACATCTTGCAGCGCGTTTTTGAAGCTTATATACTCTGTCAAGATTTGAGTGCGATGTATTACCCCAAATAGTTAAACAATAATCAACTGAAGGCATAATGTATGCATTGTAAAATAGCTTGCGTGTTTCAATTGGAAGATACTTTTTAATTCTACGTAGGGCTGAAATTTTACGTGACAGTGTTTTACAAACATGGTCAATATGTACATTGTATTGTAAAGAATTATCTAAATAAACTCCAAGAATTTTTTCATTTGATACTATATCAAGTTTTTTGTTTGATACAAATAGATTAATTTCATGCTCAGGAAAATTTGATCTCTTTTGATGCGTACCGACTAACATGCATTTGGTTTTTGTAGCATTTAGAACCATTTGATTTTGAGAACACCATATTTCTATTGAAGCTATATCCGTTGATAATGTATCTACAATAGTTTGAGAATCTTTACTTGATGTATGTAAAGTGGCATCATCTGCAAATAATTCTAATTTGGATTTTGTAATACATAAAGGAAGATCATTAATGTAAAATAAAAACAGAAGGGGGCCTAGTATAGATCCCTGTGGAACTCCCGCTGTGACTTGCTGATAAGAAACATTGTACCTACATGTGTGCATATGGATTGAAATGTACTTGAAAGTAAGATAGTTGGTGTCTGTAAGTAAAACACGTAAAGTAAAAGAAAGAAGCACTGTGTTTTTGAGCAAATTCATTAGGAATAATCTGACTCCTCACATACCTGTAATAAATGAACAATAAAAGAAGCTTGTTAATGTCTGTCCGAAACAAAAATAACATAGATAACTCATTCATATATGATTAAGTTATTATTACTGGTTGGTTGTTTTATCATCTACTGTTTGTGTTATAAGTTAATTATCTCAAGATTCTCACGAATGCTTTACAATTACATTACGAGAATGACAAAGTGGAATTTTTTTATTTAATATTGATTGAAAAAAGAAAATCCCTGTGGCATGTATTGTATATGTTTTCAGTAATATAAATATGTGTATTTTGTTCCCATAAGGAAAAATTTTGATAGAGATCGACGACAAAATATCAATTGACACAAAAATAATATATAAAGAAAAATATTTTAAATACATAAAATGCAGAACTAGAATCATCTGTCGGGGGGAAAAAGATATCTCATGCGCTCTATGAATACTGCATAATTCAAAAATAAAAATCGCACACGTTTACTAAAAATTCTTTTTAAAATAAAGATAAAAGATTTTGGTGATTTTTTTTAATCAAAAGATCACCTCTTATATTGCCAAGACAACTTTCTTTTGGATTTCGGAAAAACATAATACCTCCGAGAAGTCGGGGAATCTTAGTCCAAAATACGTAAACAGCGTCACAACTCTGCTCGCCGGGTGGAAATTTCGATATCAACCATAAAACGGTATGTGCTCGGGCAAAGAGCAAAATTTAAAATTGAATGGATTTATTAAAAATTCAATTTCAGTGTTTAAATATTGCAGTGGGTAAATAGAACTTGTTTATGTCTGATTTTCCCTGAAAACATTACGATATTTGATGCAATTTTTGAAAACAAATTTTAGCCAATCAAAATCAAATGAAAATCGCTGTGGGAGCTCAGCATATACCGTTTCATGGAAGAATCGACTTTTCCACTCGACGAGCAGAGTTTTGAAGCTTTTTACGGAAATAAACGAAAACAAAGGCATGCATGGCATATATAGTTGTGTAGATAATTAAAACATAAATGGTAATAAATGTTTTGCCAGTGCCTTTCCTATGAACGTGTAATGAGTGCGTTTCTGAGGAGGGGGTACTGCATGTAATTCGGATTTAAACAGCTTGTATTATTATACTAAGGGCAAAAAATCATCACCGAAACAAGTACCTGGGCCTCACACACAGGAGAGAGAGAGAAAGGATAGAGAGTGAGAAGGAAAGAGTTATAATTATTTTCACGAGTTGCTTTTGCTCTGGAGATATTTATACACTGTGACAATAGAACTGATCGCACTGCCCACCATTAGATTGTGTTCATCATTAAAGTATCAGTCACATTATCCAGCGATGGGGTTTACGATGAGTAACCGATGTGTTTTTTGATGAAAATGGCGTAGTCGCCGGCCGGACACCACTAGTGATCGGACGGAGACTGAGGACTTTTTGCGAATCGGTGAGGTCATCGGTGGGAAATAATTCGTAGTTAAAATTCAGCGATGTCTTCAGCGATGCCTCACATCGCTCCTCATCGGCAACCCATCATTAACACATCTTTCAAGTATCGGCCGATGTATGGCCGAGCATCGTCCAGTATCCGTCGAATCGGAGGTGAGTGGTGGGCAACATACATCGGCCGATCATCGGTTGATGTTCGACCGAACATTGGCCAATAGTCGACCGATGTACGAACGATGTTCACCAATGTATGAGTGATACAATATACATCGGCCGATGACCGCTCGGACATCGGTCTATGATTAGCGATGCATCGCTGGGTATATATAAACGCGCCATTTTTTGTATGTTCAATTTCATTCGACAGACAACATAATGCAAAGACCGCAGAAAGACAGCAAGGAAACACCAGAGGGGAGTGACATGGGAAAGGCCAGAGGCAAGGGCAAGGTGAGTGTAAAGGGAAAGGTGAGTGACAAGGGAAAAATGAGTGACAAGGGCAAGATGAATGACAAGGACAAGATGAGTGGCAAGGGCAAGATGAGTGGCAAGGGCAAGGACAAGGCGCTGAAGAAGCCAAGCAAAGCATCGACCTGGACCTCACCCCGCAAGAGACCGCAACAGGATCCAGAGATCACAGACACTGACCACACCATCGAACATGATGAAGATTTCGATGACAACGCCTCGGAAGCCTCCACTATCTCATCCATCACAGGTTCCAATAAGAAACAGCGTGTATGGATGTCACAAGAAGAAATATCCATGGACACCATGAAGAAGATAGCCAGCTGGTTCGAGGGCATGCCCATGTTCTATGACCTGGCCGACCAAAACTACAAAAACACTCAATTACGAGACATGAAGCTGATGGAATTCGGCATGGAAATTGGCCTATCTTGTGAGCCCTTTATATGATATCTCTTGTATGAAAATTGTAAATAACTGTAAAAAAAAATTGAATAAATTTTCAATTACAAATGATTCTTTTATATGTCCTAATGATGTTTTTTTTCCTTTTTGCGTTTTAGCTGCGGCCATCAAGCGCCATCTTATTTCCATGAGGACTGACCACCACAAGCTGATGAAATATACCAAGAAAAAAAGTGGATCAGGTGGCGGAAAGAGGATGACCCCTCTGCAGAGTTTCAAGTTGGCAGCGTACGCATTTTCTCGATCCCTACCATAAGCCTCGGATAAAGTCAGAGACATGCGGAAAGGTAAGTAAATGCAGTTGAATTTTTCGAGTTGTTATATTATTATCCACTCATATTGTATTCTTGCACTACAGTAAAATTCTTAAATATTCTTCTTATGCATTCTTCTCTATTCCTTTAATTACAGTATCTCTTGTGCAACAATTGCGAATAATTTAAATAATGCAATTGTTTTCCATTCTTACTTCATGTATTCTTACCTAATTCATCATTGCACAGATCTCAAATGATATTTTTTGCTTGCTTAAGCTTCAAGTCGGAGGCGAGGATGATGGTGACGAGTCGCAGTCGGAAGACGACATGTCAGTGGCAGATGAGCAGGGCCCCATGACATCGGCAGTGGCGACGGCAGAGACGAAGAAGCCATCCGCGTCCAAGTCGTCCAAGAAGGGAGTTTCGGAAATCTTGGTGCAATATTTAGAGAAAAGTGCCAAGGAGACCAAGGAGGCTGAACAGAAGGTAAATGCCTGACTAGACACTTTTAACCTTGAGCATTGTCTAATACTTACTTACTTTACAATACGGAAATTTGTATTTTTTGTATTTACAATTAAATGCTCTGTCATATGTTCTGTTGCACAGCTGCAGGCTTTTCAGACTACAACTGCAGGCCAGAAGATGGAGCGGACTGCTTGGGCAGAGTGGCTGGTATCCGTTCAGAGTGCGATACCCGAGGCGCGTTACAGAGACTATCAGGCTGATTCGTTCAACCTGGCCATGCGGTACATCAGGGACGCCCAGCAGCCGCAGTCGCAGTTACAGTCACAGCCACAACAGCAACAATTCCAGGCCCTCCAGCCGACGCCACATTGTCTGCCCTTCACCGCATACCCCGTGCGTGCGCATCAGCATCAGTTTGCACAACTACAGGTATGTTTTTCTTTGCTTGTGACATTGTTTTGTACATTTCCTAGGAATTGTGTCGCAACATGAACGTTTTATGCACACAACCTGTATTCTTCTTTCGCAGAACATTAATGTTTATCCGTTACTATGTTTCAGACGTCCTGTCCAGCCAGAACTCAGTCTGCTCAAACAACACCTGTCACCTCCTGGGACTTTGGAACAAATTTGTCTTTGGGAGTCTCACCCGGCAGCAGCACCTCCATGATCAACCAAGCATGGACCTTTTCTGATCAACTTTCTTCGCCACTTTGCACCCCACGTCAACGTATCAACACCTCTCTCGACACCTCCCCAGCGCCTCTGCCTTCTGTAGAGACAGTGTCGCAGACTCTACGACAGTCCCGTGAGATACTATGCAGAGAGGATCCGACACCCGAAGAACAGTCTCCACATTCGGAAACATAGAAGAACCCCCAATTATACGTCAGTCGCAGACAAGCAATGCGATATCAAAGTCAGCTGCATCAGAGACTGAAGGACTCTAAACTGTTCTATGGATTATATGTTACGCTGGACTTATATGTTTCTTGTAACACGTGTTTATTGCCTCAGATGTCTTATGCAAAAAAAAATGTATGCAATGTAACAAAGCATCCAAGTTTTGAAAGAAATTTGTGTTTCTGTAATACGTAACAAAATTAAATGATTTGAAGGTCAAAGAAAAAAAACCCAAAATTGAAGTTGATAATAATCAGGTCAATTAAAAGAAATTAAACATTGAATTATTAGAATGTCATATAATACAGGTCAAAAAATTGAATAGTCATGTTATTATTGATAGATCACATAATATAAAGGTAAAATCATGGAAGAAAAAAATATCAAAATTAAAAGCTATGGTAAAAATAAATTTTTCTTGATACTCTAAGGATAAATAACACAAACAAACTTTTTTCAGAAATCGGCGTTATTTCTCATAGATTTACATTTGAATTGGTAACCTGAATAATGTTTTCTAAGTAGAGTGGGAGAATTATAAAAGATTTTGTCATAAAGTTAAAAAAAAGTGCAAAATTTTGTATGGAATTATATAGAAGGCAAAACCAAATCTCATATCAAAGCACCAAGGAAAACCTACGATTTCTTAATAATTTAGGGATTTATCATTTATGTCATTTCAAATCAATATCAATCAAAAAATACATATCAACCCGTGCATCCATTTTTTGTTTCTGGTAAGTACCCTTAAAATGACTCTTCTTGTTAAAAGGTCAAAGACCATAAATAATAATCTCTCTGTTGTTTTTGACTAGTTTGAGTGTTCATGTGTTATTTCGACCAAATTATTTTTTTCTGAGATCTTTACATTTAATCAATGTTTCTACACAAAAAATACAATCAAAATGTTTCATATTTATCAAAAACTTTTTTTTAATTTCAATGTAAAAAATCGTCATCAAGTCTTAAAAACTACATATTTATACTGAGAAGGCAAAGTATGGATTAGTGAATTGTCTATCATGAGCATGTATGTTATATATAGTTAATTGTTTATGGCAAAATCCTGCCATGGGACACTTCCTGCAGGACTATTAAAGTAATTCTTCAGATAGGCTCTCTGTTCCTTGCCAGCTGCAGTGGTCCTTGGTCCGCGGCCTGCTGCTTGTACATCTTGCATGACAGCGTTGTCTCTCCAAGCCCCTGGGATGAGTTGACCCTCGTCGTCCTCGAGGTCGAGGTCAGCATTCTGGATCCTTGGGTAGCGTATCCTCATTATGTTGTGGAGGGTCAGACACGCCTTGGCAACACGCATAACGTTCGCCGGCCTCAGTCTCATTGTGGTCAGCAGGCATCTAAATCGATTGGCCAGTATCCCAAACGCGTTCTCTACAACGCGGCGGCCTCGGGAAAACCTGTAGTTGCAGATCCTCTCCTGCCTTGTAAGGTAGCGGTGCGAATATGGCTTCATCAGGTAAGTACGGAGAGGGAAAGCGTCATCCCCAACAATGAAGTATGGAGTGTCTTGGTCGTCGTTGGGCAGCGGGTCCGGCGGGGAGACACCGAGAGTACCCATGCGTAGCGAAGGTTCAAGTCCCGAACGGTTGAAGACCCCCGCGTCTGAAGATGCACCATTGGCTCCCACATCGACCCAAAGGAAGTTGTAGTCAGCGTCTACGAGCGCAAGTATCACCATAGAGAAAAACCCCTTGAAGTTGTAGAACAGCGTGCCGCTCTTCGCTGGCTTCTGAATGGCGATGTGCTTGCCATCCAAGGCCCCGCAGCAATGTGGGAAGTTCCACTTGTTCTGGAACTGTTGTGCCACTTCCCGCCATGCGTCTTCTGTCGATGGAGTCTCCCACACCTCAGCTTGGTACTCTTCGAAGATGACATTGCAGACCTCCGGTACAAACAGCGAGATTGTGTTGTGGGGGACTCGAAACGCAAAGACCAGGTCATGGTAACTGGCGCCAGTGGCCAGGAAGCGGAGCGTAATCGCCAACTTCAGACCAGGTTCTAAGGGAGCCCTCTGTCTGAAACACACAAAAGAGAAAACATTCCATTAAAACCTTGCAGAGCAAAATAGATTTGGAAAATATGTGTTTGCAAAATTAAAAATAAATTTACCACAATGTCAGGTAAACTTACGTTGTCTTCTTGGCGATGCGCGGCCCAACTCGAGCAAGAAGTTCGTAGAACATCTCCGGCTCCATGCGGAGGAAAGACTTGAAGTCTAAGGAATTCTCCGCCTCAAGCTCCCTCATCAGAGTTTCGTATTGCCCAAACAGGCTTCTTCTCAAGATCCAGTTTCTAACCCACCACCTTCTTCTTCGTCTTGGGGCTCTTTGTCGCTCTCGTTCTGCTTCTTCTAACAACGCCGCCAAGATAATGTCATGTTGAAGACGGGCTTGTGCGAGTTGTTGCTGCAGCATAACTATTCTCAGATGTCTTGGTGCCAACATCATTTTGGTTGATTGATCATGCTAGGTAGTGTGGTCATTTTATACTACATGTCCGAAAGAATCTTTGGGAGTTAAAGTAACGTCGGTCGATCATCGCCCGGAGTTCCTACAATGTCTGTAAGATGAACGGCCAATAATCGTACGATGTCCGATTCACCGGCCGGTCACTGACCGACAATTTGAGGATGATCGGTGAAGACTGTGTGATGTCAGGACGATGTCCGGACGATGTCCGGCCGGTAACCAGTGCCATGTCGGCCAAAAAAATTTCCCTCTGGAGTCCCTCGCCGTACGATCGTCGAAGGGGGTATGCACGGCATCCGTGAGATGCCTGTTCCTGTGACAGATGAGTAAAGGACTGCTTTGCCGATGAGAACCGATGTTGAGGCATCGCTCACACCACCGATTACCAGCGATTACCACCGGTCTACGGCCACCGGCCGATAAATGTGACCTAGGCATAACACAAAGAGCACGGAGGCTATCTGAAGGCAGATGTTTGAGAAGAAGAGTCAAGAACTGACCGTCACAATTTAGTAAGTGGATACCATTATTAGTATCTCGTTTGAATAAAGAAATCATTACATTAAATCCACTCTTCCCTCGGCTGCGGCAGCGAACCAAAATATTTCCAAGGACATCAGTGCAGATTCCAGCAGGGTAAAATTGGGAATTATTTTGATCAGAACCAGAGTAAGAGAACCTATATTCTCCAGATCTATTCACCACTACTATTTCACGGGCAATGATGTCTGATGTACAAATGTCTCCATTGATGTTCTCTGTGATGTAGCTTACATCTGAATACAGTTCTTCTCCATTATCTTTTTTCTGGATGTCATGTAAGCTCATCCCTTACCTGTTGTATCTAGTTATTTTCCATTCTTTATTTTTCTTCATTCCTACAAGTATGTCTCCATTTTAATGAGAGGCAAAGAAAGCGTCCACTACTTCCTTAATCTCAACAGCTCTCTGCTTTATAGATAATCTTAGTTCTGCAATTTCCTTCTTGACATTTTCTACTTCTACTTCCTTAATCTCAACAGCTCTCTGCTTTATAGATAATCTTAGTTCTGCAATTTCCTTCTTGACATTTTCTACTTCTATCAATGATAAAAAATTCTCCCTAAAACATTTAGGGGGATGATGTCTCGGACCTCGATCAGCTTTTACTTACATTGTTGAAGACTCTCATTATATAGAACTTCAAGGTGTGTTTTGTTGTAAAACATTTTGAACAAATGGGAGCGGAAACATGAACATAGTAAAGTTTTAAATCTCTTGTTGGGTGAATGGGATATTTCTCTGTTGCTAATTCTTTTAGTCTCAATAATGGACTATTTTATGTTAATTTCTATTTTCCTTGTCCAGAAGATGTTCATCTGTGATCCGTACATACATTCGCTTGTGACAGGTGTTGCAGTATAATTTAGAGCAGTTGTCACATGTGGCACATTCTATGAAGTGCTGACCTGTTCCTGTAATTAAGCCCATAATGGGAGGAAATTTTACGAAGGAAAAAAGATGAAATTTCATAGACTTCTGAAAATAAATAAATACCTACAGAAAGATTACTTGTCTTGTTCTAGAATTTACACATAACATTATGTTACCAGCATTTGATTTCTAAATTAAGGATAATTTGTTATGCATGTAAAATAAACAACAGCACATACTGTTAACCATTTTATATGCGTACAAAAATAATGAAGTTACCCAAAATATACCTACCCGTATCTCGGAAAATATATACTAACCCATATAATAATAATGGGTTTATTAAACATTATTTTTTTCATCGTCTACCCATAATGATACAATAAGGTTGTGGAAAAAAGTCCGAGTAGCAATGATCACTGTTATTTGTTAGTACACTGCCACGGAACCAAATGCGATGGGTGTTTTAAAGTAGAGTACTTTAATTAATATAATGAAAACACCTGCGTTTCGATTTTTATCTATTTGTTGTTAACATATATACACATTGCAATTACATTACAATTTTGTCTTCAAATAAAATTTATCATTGAGTCAAATGCTGACTGACGTTTATCACTATTATTGATAGGCCAGGATGTGTACACTGAATTGACGATGGATTTTCATTATTTCCCGATCATGAAAAGGAGTAAACGGCGGGTGTGACCGGTCAGCTGGGGATGCTTAGTCCTCCATGGAACTTAATCCCACCTCTATTGTTATGGAGGTCAATGGTTGCTTTGCTCCAGTTTTGTATTTTGTGATAAAACTTTTGAACTTGAATGCTGTTCGCTATCTCCATATCTCGTAATAACAATTATTTAAAATTATTTTGCATGTATCACGAGACTGTCAAAAACTGTAATCAAACAACTTGATGACAAAGTCGGATAATTTGAAATGCATTTTTTTCCTTATTTGAGGATACACGTAAGCAAACCTAATAAGAAATTTGATGAAACATGGCGAAAAAAATAATTTCGAATGTTTCATTAAAAAAATAATAATCAAATGATAGTTTACACATTACCAATTAGAAAATGTATTGATAATCACTGCTTGAAAAAACACCTTTACAAAACTTTACTTGCGAAGTAAATTTCATTAAAGGTGCTCCAGAAAGCAAGGTCATCTTTGTATTAACTTTACAAAAAGTAAAGGTGAAAAGGTAACCTTTACTTTCACGAAAAGATAATTAAATACAACCTTTCACCTTTAATGCCATATTAAAGTTCATTAAATATACATATTTTATAAAAGTCATATTTAATGCTGACTATTGTTTATTACACTTATACTTTGGATTTTCACAGTTAGTTTAAAGAATCTAATCTAGTCAGT